>JAECUM010092883.1:0-202937 GCA_016617855.1 Megalonaias nervosa | reverse complement strand
TTTTAAGATGAATTTCCTTATCATCGACGTATTTCTTCGTCGCAGCATCAAAATCAGATTCTGGTGTTCTAAGATTGTTAATATCATTATTATTCATATTAAGAAATGCACGCATTATACCGCCGTTGGCCAATACGTATTTAGATTCTTGATCGTCGACGTATTTCTTTGTTGCGGCGTCTGTATCTGCGGTTGGGTTTCCAAGGCCTATAATTTTATTTTGATTCATAATAATGCTACCTGTAAATGAATCACCAGCTTTCTTAATATAATCGTTGACTGACGTACCGGAATCTTGTATTTTACCCTGATCAGTAAAAGTAACTATATTATTAACAACCGCGGTGGGAACTCGTATAAGTACATCTGGCAGTTGTATATTACTAGTTTTAATCGTCCTTCCTTATCCTGAAAAACAACTACTTCATTTTGATCCACACTGGTTATATTTAATAAATCATCAATCTCTTTTCTGAGCTGATCGAGAGTTGCGTATTTAGATAAATCAACTTGCTGATGACCTTTACCACGAGAAGATCTTCCATAAATATCTACCATTATATTTACTAATATCTGTTTAAATGTGACGTCGTAGTATATTCATGTACAACTTTGTGAGGTGGTTTTGTTGATTTTGATATAGCATCAAGTACGTTAAGTACTTCTCGACCACATATTGGTGGATCAGTTAATGTTTGTGTTGGTAACGTTGAATACAATATTGGAGTACTTTGATAGCCACTAATATACTTTAAGAATTCTTTTGGTGGAGCTAATCCATATGAATCAAAATAAATAATTCCACGTGGATCAATTGCATAAGCGACCCAATGCGTGCCTGGGCCAGAGTTTTTATCGAGATTAATAATACCGGTTTCAATATTGTTTGGTTGTGTCGGTAATTGATCACGCATAAAAACTCCTCTAAATTTTTTTATTTTTAATTTTTTAGCAGCATCTAGTAAATCAAAATTGGACATAGGAGATATTAGTAAACTGTCCCTGGTAATCTTAGGCCTTTTCCGTACCATGAATGTGGAGTCCCTGGTAATCTTAGACCCCTTCCCTTTTTTTTAATTCCCTTTCCTGTTGCTTTCTTTAATGCCATTCCAGCAGCAGTTCCAACAGCGCCTAATGCAGCTGCTTTTGCAACAGCTGGGCTGCAGCGGCTATTAATGCTGGTATAGCTGCGAGAAGTGGAAATATACCACCCGTCTTAGCGATGTCTTTGATGGCGCCCGCAGAAAGATTAAGTTTTATACCTTTATTTGATTTTTTGGCTTCATCGAAATGCCTGAGCTGACGTTCTGTAAGAGATAATTTATTTGAACCACTCATCTGCTCTTTCTTTAGCAATATTTTTAATCCACAGTTATTTTTTGATGCTGATTGTATCCTTTTAATCTGACCAGGAGTCAGACTAACATTAACGTGATTATACGACATTATAATATTCATAAACGATCTAATTACATGTTTTCTACTGGAGCATCAACGACTCTCATTCGTCCACCAACACCTTCAAGTAACATTGATCTATCGCTGAGTATGACAGCAATTGCTCTGTAATTAGGAATATCTGCAATATTTCTGCTAACACGAGCTCGAAAGTGTATATCGACTACTGATTGTCTGGTTAAATCCAAATGTTCCAGAGAAAAGTAATAAATCGGATATAAGGTTGTAAAATCTAACTGTGATATTTGTAAACCAGTATCAATATTTTGATCACGTCCCATGAACGACATAAGACGATGATATGCACGTGCTACATGATTTTGTTCAAAATTCAGTAAAATATCCTCGGATGGTTCTTGATGTCCATTTATTCTTAAAGAAACTTCAGAAACACTAAGATTGTCAAATATTATAATACTACGTAGTTGATTATCCACCCGTGGAGCATTTTGAAGCGCAATAAATATATGTCGTGGCGCAGAAACACCTTGCTGAGAAGCTATTTGCCATGTAAATAAACCATTAATATTACTCTGGATAGCATCTGTGGTCATTGTTAACCACGATAATGCTGATTTACCACCTTGACTCATAAAAGCAAGTAACCGATCTTCTTCAGATACTGTTGGAGTCATCACCGGCATCCATAATGAAAGTTTTGTCAGAATTACTCTACCAGCATCACCAGCGGGTCGCCATAATGCATCGCTGTCGGTTGCTTTTCGTACAAGTACAACTGTATGCTTAGCTCCGAAAATGACTTTTCTGACATTTCTACAAAATCCAAATATATGTGATAGTGGAATCGCACATGAAAATGCTCTTCTTCCACCGCGCAACATTGCTCGACGTGATCTAAATCCTAAGTTAAAATCTGGATCTACATTAATAATCATACTTTGTACATCCGCATCGGCGTTTCTAGCAAAATTTCTTGGTCGTCCTATTTCATATTGTCGATACTCTGGAGAATCAGTTGTATCCTTTGCAAACATCATTGATGGACCAGTTGATCTTGAATAATCGTCGCTGTATCTTGCAAGACCTAATATCGTTGTACTTCTGAATTGATTCAATATTTTTACCATCAATCATGTACGTAGCGCTATCAAATAACGCCATAATACCATTATTAACAAAACCGACACTAATATCGTCTCCATATGCTACTGGTGCTGCAGGATTATCGATATTTAAAATTTCACCTTCAACCTCAATAAAAGCCTCAGCGGGTAAGAAATACCTACTTGTATCCTGAACTTGTAGTTCAATTCGTCCAAGCTGATCTGGAATTCGAGCGTCATAAGAATAATATTGATAATCACGCACAGACTCATCTTTAAGTACTGGTGCGTCCATGTCAAATGCTGGATCAGATATGCGCTTGAACATCTTTATTATATTTATTATCATCTAAAACGAAGACCACTTCCTGCTATCAGACTAGCGGTTATATTTTTTTCTTTTTCTGACATTGGTACATCAGCCAACTCTGATAGTTTTTGATTAGCAACTTGATTTATTATTTTACTGACATTTGGAGGCATTACTTCAGTACTAGGTAATTTTACTGGTGTTTGAGGTTTTCGTCGTATTAATCGTGCTAGTCTATCTTTAATCGATGAAAATGCTTTACCAGCGAGATTACCCATAGCACCAATACCTTTTTCACGAACAACATCAATAGCTTTCATTCCCAGTTGCTTTGCGATCGGTATTGCTTTTGGGGCTATCCTTCTAAATAGACCCTGAACAACATCACCTAGTCCATCTCCGTAGGTTGTCTTGTATACTGGTAATCGTGAGTTTATTGCCCTGACCATAGTTGGTCCACGTTGAGTACTATGTACGATCATTTTATTATAGTAATTGTATTTAATTACGTACTTAGTCACTGTAGTAGTCATCGGCAATTTCATTAATAAGAGACTGATAAACATCAACGTCCATGATACCGCCTGTAAATAACCGTCTGCAAATATCGGCTGCTTCATTAATTATTTCTGGAGAATTATTACCAGCTCGTTTTCCTCCGATGAGAATTTCTAGTCGATCAACATCAGCAAGAACATTATTAGGACAGGTAATAAGACCACCTCCATGAGTAGTAAATCCACTTCCACTTACGTAACCAGAAGAGGTGTCTGACGGCCAATATTCTTCTTCCTCATCTTCCTTTTTGCTTAGTTTTTGTTGTTTTGGAGATTGTGGTAATGGTGTTTGTGATTTTGGAGATTGTTGTTGTGGTAGTAGTGGTTGTAATATTTGTGGTAATTGTTGTGGTGGTGATACTTGTTGTGGTAGTGGTGGTAGCGCTGGTGATCGTGGTAATTTAAATCGTGGTTGTTTTTGTGGTTTTGGAGATTGTAATAATTGTTGTGCAATATAGTTATTTATCTTATTTTTATAGTCAGTAAAATTTGGATCGTTTTTTCGAACTTGATTAACGTTATAACGTATACGATATATCCATTTGTGCCAAATATCCTCATTTACGGGATTACCAACAAATTCGGATTTTAAAAATTGTTTTTGATTATAATAACCTCTCGTAACAATATCAATTAATTTTAGATCATCAGCTTTTCTAATAAAATTAATAGATTCTTCAGTAAACTTATCAACCAAATTAACCCTGGCTCTTGCTTCTGATTCTTTTTCTGATTCCGGTATACGATCTTTTATATCGCCTATTTCAGCACGAGCTTGGTCAATACCTTCAGCTGGAAGTTCTCGTAGAATCTTTTTTGTTTTCTTAGTTCTTTCTGCTATTTTTCCAGTTGCCTCTGCAATTTTCTCAGATACTGGAAGAAGAGGTTTAGTTGTCTCTGTAATAGGTTTAAATAATTGTTTTGTATCTTCTTCAAATTCAACATGAGATTCTTGTCGTTCTTGTAATTGTTGTCGAACAGCATCACGAACAGGTAAATATTTTCTAATTGCTTCTAGTCGTTCTCTTGCTAATCTAGCAGAGTGAGATTCTCCGATGACAACCATATTAATAATATTTATAATAATTATTTAAATTACAGCAGCAGGCAGGGTGACCGACAAAAATTGAGTGACCCGGCGAGTAAACTAAACGCATTATAACATAAAAAACAAAAAAGTCAAAAATAAAATTACAAAAATGAGCTAACCCAAACGATTTATTATTAGTTTTTCAAACTATACGGTAATAATAAAAGTTAGGAGGTTCGGTTTAGCGTTATTGACCTTATTTTTCAGCCCCTGTAGGAACCTTTATTTTTGTAAAATAAGGTCTGTACAAAGTTGTAGGGTTCACCCTGCCTGCTGCTAATTATGAACTGAATTCTTTACATATATACATGAAAAATTTAATTTTATGACAATATAAGTTGAACTTAATTTGCATTTTTTTCATTTATTATCCTATCTTTTCATTCCGTGTGTATTTGTTTATTGTTATTCTTTTCTCGATGCCCTGTATTCGTTGCGTGATATTAGTTGCAGTACTATTTAATCGGAATACCTATACACTTTTTGTCCCTTATGACGGCCGGAACATCGGTCGGCCGTTTCCGTGATATCATGGACTAACTGCCAAAAAAGCGGTTGTTGGAATACATATCGAAGTGTTCTTGTGACCTGCCTCTGGCTAAATATACCTCGTTTGTGGCAATACCAAAAGCCGATCATATTCCGATTGTAATTGTGCCACGTGAATGAAGTAGTTTTAAACGGCAACGAATTGCATCTAGGGCTTTTTCTGGGCTTGACGAAAAAGGCAGATATGTTCCGATTTACTATAATTTTTTTAAAAATTCTTTTAATATTTTTTTTTTTTTAACATTCGTAACTTCGAGGTGGCCGCACACCACATGTACTTTTCTTCTGCCCTGCAAGGTTTCATCATAACTTGACCAGATTCCTTTTTGTATTTTACTAATGTAAAGAAACTGACACAAAGGAAGTAAACGAAAAGCATCTCTATGACCAGAAAACAAGGTCACTTTTACATCCGACTGTTGTCATTAAAGTTTAAAGATTAATCCAATGCAACGTTCTATATAATTTCAGAATATTTCAGGTTAAATTATTACCAACGTTACCACTAGCAAAGAGATCGTACAAACACTGCACTATTTCTTCGGAATATCTTCCTCATTTTCGTCAACTTCAAAGGATTGTGGGGTGTGTGAATAATTTCGGTCTGAGGCCAGGTGACTCTCAAGGGATTACTGTTCGTAGTCATATTTTGCCTGGTAAAATACCCGAAGTGGCTCCGAATGGTGGTTCTTATTGTCATTCATAACAGAGAATATAGGAGCTTTACCCATGCTTGAATATCACGAGAATGCCCATACTTATACGTAAAATAGCCCTGTATGCCACACTTATTTCAGCATTAATGGCCACCGAACTTGGCTTTGCGACAATTTACTGTTAGGACTGCGCACTGGCTGGATTATGACCGGTACTGTAATGCTGAAGAGTCAGCTCTGGAGAATTAAACTGATTTAAAGAAGTTATTTAATTGGGGACATATGCATATAAATATAATCATGTTAGGAAGTCCCCCCCCCCCCATTGCAGTACACAAATATAACAAGATATGATCCAAGCAGACATTCTGCTGATTCATTTGCTTCTGACATCCTGCATGTTATTTCATTGGTAGAAGTTTGGGATTAAGGTAAGAAAACCATATGAAAATAGAAATGGGCCATATCGAAATAGGAATTTCGGATTAAGGTAAGAAAACCATGTAGAAATAGAAACACCAAATGGTCCTGCACTGTACAGAAATAGAAACAAAAATGTGTGTCCAGATAAGAAAATAAGAGTCCATTGAGAAGAATACATTTGTGACCAATCAGCTTTAGTAATATTTTTGAACTGTCATTAGTAGTAGTGATGTTGATGATAATAATAATAATAATAATAATAATAATAATAATAATAATAATAATAATAAAAATACCAAACTAAAGTCAGTATAGCTCTGTGTGCCATATTCTTGTATCATTAAACAAGCAGTAATGATGTGATTGATGCCAATTTTGTAATAATTAAAATCTAGTGGAGCATGCTGTGTGTGCTACCATGTAAAACAAGATTCTCATATTCTATCCACAGAAAATGTCAACATACCACCCAGTGTTAAATGTACATATATGTACAGGCTCTTTGTCTCTGTTCAGTAACTTGACAACTTCTTTATTTATTTGGATGGAAAGAAATTGTCAGTAATCATCCGTTTTTAGCTTTACTGGTCATAGGCCAGAAGAGTGCATGGAATGTCTTTTGGTCGTTGTCTGTTTTCTGTCCATCTGTTTGCACAAGTTTGTTATTGCTACTCTGATAAAACTGCTGTTAGGATTGCCATGAAACTTATAACACACGTTCATCATATGGTCTAGTTGGTCTTGAGTGTGTGTGTGATTTGGATTTTTAACGTAGCTTTAACAATTTTCCAGCCATGTTGCTATGATGTCAGCAGTGTGGCAGTTTATAGTGATGTCAAGCACTGGGGCATCATGCCACAGACAGGTAGCATCTTGTCCCAACCAGTCATATCCTGACACCAGGCCGGCCAATCCTAACACTAACCTTTTAAGGTAGAATGCCAAGCGAGGCAGCTGCTAGTACCATTTTTATAAATCTTTGATATGACTTGCCGGGGGTTCAAACCTGCAACCTCCTGTATCTGAGGCAGACACTCTAACCACTTAGGCCAGGTTTTAAGTGAAAGTGACGCTGCTTGAACATCCAATATGACCTCCATTACTCCCATCTTAAAAATCTCCTTATCACTATCTACTGAATGGATGATCATAGCAACATGGGGTTTCACTAAATGGCTTCTTATGATGCCTGGTTGGTCCTAAATGAAAATGGTGCTGATCTGATGTCCAGTATGGCAGTCATCTTGAAAATCTTGTTATAGCTACTCCTTCTGAATGGATGGTCATATCAAGATGGGCTTTTCAGTAAAAGACTTCTTATGACGTCTAGTTGGTCATAGATGAAAATTGTGTTAATTTGTTGTCAAGTATGGCCACCACAATGGCCATATTGAAAATATTTGCTGCTGTACTCCTTCTACATGGATGTTCATTTTGACATGGGGTTTCACTGAAAGATTTCTTATGCTCTTTAGTTGAACCTAAATGGAAATGTTGTCGGTCTGACATTCAATATATGGCCACCACAGCAGCCATCATCAAAATCTTCTTGTTGCTATTCCTTCTACATGGTTGGTCATATCAGCATGGGGTTTTCACTAAAATGTTTCTTAAGATGTACAGTTGGTCATAAATAAAACTGTTTCTGATCTGACAACCATTATGGCCCACCACACAGTGGCCATCTTGAAAATATTGTTATCACTACTACTCCTAAATGGATTGTTGTATCCACCTGAATTTTTCACCAAAGGCTTCTTAGGACATTTTCTAGTTGGCCTAAAATCTTGTTATCTCTACTTCTTAATGGAAAGTCATATTGACATGGGGTTTTCACCAGAAGACTTCCAATTATGTCTAGTTAGTCAATGAAAATGGTGATGACTTGATGTCTAATATGGCTACCACAGGTCCCACTTTGTTAGCACTACTTCTCCTGAATGAATGCTCTTATCTGTATGGGATTTTCACTTGAAGACTTCTTACAATGTTTTGTTGATTGTAAATTAAAATGGTTCTGATCTGACATCCAGTATGTGGCCATCTTGAAAATCTTGTTTTGATCCTCATCTTAATGGAAAGTCATTTTGACATGGGGTTTTTGTTAGAAGAATTCTTATGATATCAAGTTGGTCATTAATAAAAATTACTAACCCTCAATATGGCCACCATGGGGACTATCTTGAAAATATTGTTTTCTGCACTCCTCAAACTGATGGCTATATCAACATGGGGTTTTCACCAGTGGACTTCTTATTATACCTAGTTGGTCCTAAATGAAAGTTGTGCCAGTTGTAGATCCAATATGGCTGCCATGATGATTGTCTTTAAAAAAAAATCTTTTTGACACTACTTCTGAATGGATGATCATCATGACACCGGCTTTTCACCAAAAGACTTCTAATGATGTCTACTTCGTCTGAAATGAAAATGGTGCCAAGCTGACATCCAATATATCCACCACAACACTTAATTAGAAAATCTTGTTATCACTGAAGAATATCATATGTAGTTCAACATTCAACAGTCAAAAGGAAGAAATGGTTTTATCTTGAATTCCTGGAAATTCTTTTCAGCCAGTAGAGTGTAAGTCATTTCAAGGGACTGTTGTTTATTGATCAGCGATTTGTTTTATTGATATAGTTTTCATTGTGAGCAAATACACATCAAGAATTTCAGGTGTGTCACTGTGCGATATTTCTTTTCATGCTTTAATTGAATTGAACTCACAACCTGTGATTAAAAATTACCAATAATGAATGAGTGTGTGATTATTAGGACTTTGTTATTTAAATGACTATGATTATTTACCTGGCTTCAATGCATTGGGTCATAAAAATGTTATGAGTCATGAATAAACACTTCCTAATAACAAAACTACTGTTATAAACGACCTGTAGATTTTGCAATGATTTGTTTAGAATGAAAATAGTAAATATTTCTATGGTCGGAAATCTGCACCTATATGAGATTTGAATTCACAAAAAAAGTAAATGAGAAAAAAGCTTTACCGTAAATAAACCAATCGCATGATTGTTACTCTTTATGAATCAGTTGAGTTAATTAATTTAAATGGTTTTGGGATAAAACATGCACCCGGTAATGAGACATAGAATTTAAAAACTTGTAGGTCTGGAGATGGTTCTTTTGTACAGGCTTAAAACACTTGCAGCACAGTAGTTTTGGAAGGTCTGTGATACACAGGAAGTACTTAACGCGGACTGTGTAACATTTCTATTTTATATACTGAACTCTTCTACATAATGGATCATGGGCTATATTCTCTTACAAGTATGCTATTTACAAGGTGTACATATTTTGGATGATTTGCTACAGGTTTGCTTTTCAAGTTCTGCAGCTTTAATTACTTTTGAATCTGCATCCAATCTATGGTGACTCTTATCTATTTACAATAATTATTCAGCCACCTTTTTAGTTGATATACGTCTAACATTAATATGTTTGCATTATTTCTAATTAATTTAATAGAAGTGTGCCTCTGAAAATGCTGAAAAACTTCTTCCGCCACTGAATGTATGAATTATAACTGCCATTCATGTAATTCTTATTGTTTACAGGCTATAAACAAAGATGTCTGATCCATTGCCATCTATCAACATAGACCAGTTGACTCTGGCAGTTAATGCTCTCTTGAACAATACACAGGCATTTCTACAAAATGATTCCCAGTTCCTACCCAATGGCACAGCATCACAGGCACAGCCAAATGTCACCAATACTGCACAGAACACAGGACCTGGTAATCATCGAGTGCCTATCTTCCTACATAATCTTGTACTTTAGTTACTCATTCTTGATTCAGTTTTTATATTTAGCTTGGTTTTATTTTGCACGCTATATAAAAAAAAGTGTTATATCTGGAACCATGAAGCTAGGGGAAGGGATACAGGATTATAAGTGCTACAACCTCATCGGAAATGTGAGTCAGTGTGACCTATATTTCATGCTTCACAGAATCCTGAAACTATATGATTGTATATGTCTCTATTAGCACCACACCCTTAACGCAAAGGAAAATCTGATAGCCTGAAGCCTATGGCCCCTCCAATTTCAGATCAGGCCTGTTCTGTATTCTAAAAGAGGTGCCCGTCGAACTTGTAAAAAAAAAAATCAAATTTGTCTTTGCCTTTAATTACTACTTTAAAGTGCCCAAGAGATAGTTTTACATCAGCTTCAATCATGACTGTTTACCATTTATATTGTTGTGTGACAAGGCTTGTACAAAGTAACAAAGAAAAGAGTGCAGCCAACAAGCTTTGTAAATTTAACAAAATAATTTATTTCCCTAGAAAACAAGGTAAAAATAAGAAAATGGGCTTACGGTTTGTGAATTTTATCCAAAAATTAATCCTAGAATTTAAAAGTATAAGTCCTATCACTAAACAGTTCTAATTGAATCCAAGTTCGAATCTCGATGAAGTTCCAAGATAGAAAGCGATGACGTCCTCTATAACCAGTTTGTGCTGATGTGTCAACATTTCCTTGTTGTGTCACCAAGAATATAATTCTGGCTTTAGAATTCCGAATAATTTTTAGTAAATGTCTTTGTCCAAGAATTTCGATGAAGAAGAGTATTTTCCAGGGTGAATAAAACATTTTAAATTTTAAAAAAACTCAATTCAAATGGCAACAACATGAATACCTTTCAGCCTCAAGATATTATTTACAACTGACTATAAAATCACTATGAACTAAGTTTTAACCCAACTAAAAACACAATTTCAGACCCATGTGATGGGTCACGTGGTCACTTACTTCAAACAGCGCAGTAAAATAATATGGCAATTAGCACGTAGGCTACTATATAGCCCTAGCTAAGAATCAATAATTCCCACACTGGAAATGAATTTAAAAATAAAACGTTGTTTATTCAGACTAACATGTAGGTGAAGTATGACCTTGATTACAACCAATGATTTTCTCTTAGTGTTTACAAAATCTGAAACAAGATCAAGAACTAGGTCAGCTAAAAAATACAATGAAGCAACACTTTTGCGTTCTAATCAGGCTATAAGAACTGAACTGAATTTACTGGGAAAAATGTCAAATCCAGTAGAATAAATTATCATTACAATAAAATGTAATGAAACAAAAATTAAATAAAAAGAAATTTAAAAGTAACACACAAGTAATTTAATTACGTATACGTAACAATATATGCTACATATAACAGGCTTGTAATGAAAGTGATAGGGTTTTTTCTTTCTATTTTTGAAGATTACTGAAAACTGTGTTTTCTTGAAACACAACTGTGTCAGGCAGTTTGGGAGTACAAAATCAATTTTAGCATGACACGCCATGCATCAATTTGATTAACATCAGATCTCAACTTCACGTAGGACAGTGGTGATCTGATTTAGATTGCACCATGTTATGGTAGGTATGTCAACATGTTGAAAATAGATTTACACATTTCATTAGTGTGATCTGAGTTTTCTCAGGCAAAGTAGATTTTTTCGACAACCCTGAATAAAGGATGGGACCAATCTAAAATTAGAGGGACCCCAGGTGTCAGGCTATCAGATTTTTTTAAGCACTGCACATGAATTTGGTACTGAATATGGTCATCATGTAACTTTGTACTTATTATTGTCATCATTTAAACTTGGTACCTAATATGGTCAACATCGAAACTTGGGGCTTATTATGGTCATCATCTAAACTTGGTACAGTCAAACCTGGTTATCATGATTATGTTGGGGTTGTAAAAAAAAATCGTCAACATAACCGGGTCCAGGGATATCGGGGTTTAGTTGTCAAACCTATTGCATAACAATGATTATGCATCTGAAGTACCAAAACTGTGGCGTTTTGTTTCTAAAACAAATGGCATTTCTAATGCACAATAAAAATAATAGTTCAGTCATGCCCGGTTGCACAAAAAAAAGATGGCAGTCTTTTAAATGAGATTAAGTAACAAGTTGCACATTTTTACAACACTTAAGTATGTTCAGTGATTTAAAGTTGTTTTTCTTTCCCTGTGAATAGTCTCATCCCTTCAGTAGCCTCAATAGTTTTCTCACGTTGACCAAAATTTAGGCCAATTTAAGTACATGTAGGACTGTACTTTAAAAAAAAATATTTTCTTTTGTTTGTGTTGACTTTAACTAGTAGCAAAATGTAACTGGCCAAAATTGTGCATGAAAATCGATCACTTTTGTTTATTATCAGAGGGTCCTTTACACAAGTATGCCGGTTTTTACCGATAAAAATTGCCTCTGTACCAAAAAACAGCTGAGGCTGTCAGTATTTATGTACTGAGAAACTGTAAAATGTGTTTTAACTTTAAAGTTAACTGTCTCAACATCAACTTCCGTAAAAAGCCAACATATTCTATTCATACAGTTGTAGTCCCATGTCCCTCCCGATTTTGATCAGTGATCACCGGCAACAACAACAGTGCCAGAAGGAGAGTCGGTGTATCACTTTGATCAATTGCAAGGCTTTGATATTTGATTCAAGATAAAACAACACAAATTAAAGCACTCTGCTTTCTATTTCATAGACATTAATCCAGACAGTCACGTTTTGTTATGTTCCATTTGCGTTGAAGAATCTGTAATCATTGCACAGCCATCGACAACTTCTTTAAAAAAATAATGGGTGCTCTGGATCTTTTAAATACCATTTGTGCTTTTATTTGCTCTTGTTTAAAACAAATTAAGAACGTGTTGGGTGGGGGGAAACCAGCTCGGTGTGGAATTTTGCCGGTTTCTATTTATAGATGATTGTAAGTCACGTGATCTAGCCATGCAGATGGTTGAAGGATTACACTTGCACCAAGCTTGGAAACACTTATTAACTACATTTGCTTATAAAGAAAACTCTGAACCAAAGTTGTTAATTGTGTATGGATTAAGTTGGTGACTGACTGTGATGATATTGGAAGGGGATTACACTATAGTTTGTTCCACAAAGCATTGCGAATTTTATCCTGTCTGTAATTGCATCATTAAATGTAGCTAAAAGTACCAGATTTGTTTTAAATATATAGTGTAAAACTAATTAGGTAGTTTTAGCTACATTTATTGATGTTGACCTGATAATTTACCGAGTTAGAGATAAGATAAAATTCGCAATGCTGGGTGGAATGAACTATATTGTAGTGGTGCTGACATGTGACCCTGTCCATTATGAACGCAGCTCATGTAAAGGTCAGAAACGCATTCATCCAATTTCTTTACTCTGAAATATTGTTTACAACAAAATTTTCTCCACTCTGTGCAAGTCATAAACCTTGCATTGGTGAGATTGATTGACTAGCATTTATACCAGTAAAATTTGTTCTTGTACTAGCTTTTTCCATCCTTGCTAGTGTAGCAGAAACGCCAGATCATTTGTTGTAAAATTTCTCCAAGATGGACATTAAAAGTTGCATTTCGTCGAATTAAGCGGGTCCACATGTCACTTTGGACCAAAACTTGTGCCCAACATAATGGGGTTATCGACTTAACAGGGGTTGAGATAAGCAAGGAAAATTAGCATAACAAAGAAGGATTTTTTGGGGACTGGACAAAAATGCTTGACATACACGGGTTCTCAAGATAACCGAGGTCAGGATAAGTTGGTTTGACTGTACTTATTATGGTCATTTTCTGAAGATGCACATTTTGACAAAACTTTGTAATTTCCTGATTTTGTAAAACTTGTTGCTTGTTTTGACTTAATCTGGGTACAATAAAGACAGAATTTTGTCAGTGCATTTAGTAGTTTGCTGTGAAATGTGTGTGTATATATGTATGTATGTATGTATGTATGTATGTATGTATATATGTATGTATGCATGCATGCATGCATGCATGCATGTATGTATGTACTCCAGTCAGTGTGCTCACACTGTTTTCAGAATAGTTTTACATTTTTTCTAAACTCATTTTCATCATTCTGTAGGGGTTTGATGCAGGAAAGACAGATAATTTACATACATGCTTTCTATTCCACTAGTTTGTATATTATTATTGTTGTTGTTTGTTAGTTACATATGAAATGTGATTAAAGTAATACACAGGTTGCTAAGACACAGTCGATGAATTCACAGAGATTACATTCACAGACGTAAGATCAGTTTCTTAAAGGATGCGCTACTGTTCAGGATTTTTCAAGACGGCAAATTACAGCTTTGACTGGAATGTTATTTTACTGCATTATTTGACCGGAATGTGATTTTACTGCATTATTTGACTGGAATGTGATTTTACTACATTATTTGACTGGAATGTGATTTTACTGCATTATTTGACCGGAATGTGATTTTACTGCATTATTTGACTGGAATGTGATTTTACTGCATTATTTGACTGGAATGTAATTTTACTGCATTATTTGACTGGAATGTAATTTTACTGCATTATTTGACTGGATTGTGATTTTACTGCATTATTTGACTGGAATGTAATGTTACTGCATTATTTGACTGGAATGTGATTTTACTGCATTATTTGACTGGAATGTGATTTTACTGCATTATTTGACTAGAATGTGATTTTACTGCATTATTTGACTGGAATGTAATGTTACTGCATTATTTGACTGGAATGTGATTTTACTGCATTATTTGACTGGAATGTGATTTTACTGCATTATTTGACTGGAATGTAAGCTGTATGCTGTATTGGTTGAGAATTTGGCTGTGCCTTCAGAATCTTATAAACAGCTAGATTGTCGACATGGAAGCAGTATTTTAGACGAAATGACTATGGACTTTAGATCTGTCTAATGGTCACAGAAAATGTCACAAATTTATTTTATTTTAAAAGTTGTTTTGTACATTTTGTATGCATATACCTTTGTCTTAAAAAGGATCATATTTATTGCATGCAGCTATGTTATCAGCACCTGTGTATGAGGTGTAAATGTGGAAAATGTGAAAAGTGCAGCTGACTTGAATATATTTATACAAATTAAACTATCCCTGTGGTCAAGAAGAATGTGATACTTTCAAGAAGTTGAAATCTCTGAAAATTTGATGTTGTTTCACTTATGCAGGGTACTTTAATTTTTAAGAAAATGGTTTAATAATTCTAAAGCAGACATTACCTAATCAATGAGCATTGATGTCATGTTCAATCATACATATAAAATCAATATTTGAAATTGTCTATTACTAGTAGTTTATTTATGGTGTTTGCTATGGTTTTGCCATATCCAGTATATATCAATTGCAACATAAGTACACTTGATATAATAATATAGTGTGAAATTACCAGTTAAGTTTGTTCCTAATCAGGCTGATCTTAATTATAAAAAAAACCCTAAAATTTTATCAGAATTCAGCCTCAGAAACTAACAGCGCATTCAACAATGTTAATTTTTTGACAGAAGATACTTTTCATAACCATCTGATACATATACAGATTTTATACATGTTCTCGGTTGTGCTTAATACCAACAAGCTGAAAAATGAACAACTTAAACCATATGCCATTTTTGTCGATGTACAATTTTAAGGGGTCATTTCACAGTAACACTAAATGCTATTTTATGTTTCCTTAAGCAAAATTGACATTTAAAAGTTAGTGGATATTTGTTTGGGCAATTGCATTTTTTCTCTTTCTGTTTTTGGTTGCATTTTGAGGCACTTTAGCATAGATCACAATTTGAATATTTGAATGAGAGGAGCTGAATATAGAAGAGGCACACTGAGGAATGATGTTTACAGCAGTAAAGAAAAGTAGCCGATTTTGCTATTTTTGGCTAAAATAACCCATTAAAATGGAATGATGATAAGAAATATAATCTCTGTATATTTTTTTTATTACCTAGTTATGTTAAGTTGCATTTATTATTTATACTATACTAAGATTAGCACTTGGGGAAATAGGATCATAATATGAACAGCACGAATCATACTCATACATTTAAGTTATGTAATTTGAATCTAGTAATATAAAATGCAATTTTCAATAGTGTCAGTATTCATTTATTTTAATTTCATTGATTATTATAGTGTTTGTCTGTAGAAGAGATTTAAAATAGACCCACTCTGTGAGCTACTGGGACATTTTAACACGAACTATTGATTGCAGCAATTTTCAATATTTAGTGAAGAAATTGTACAGTTTGTTTACTTGTAGTGCAATTTTATGTATAAAATCTGTTGTTGTTTTTTTTTAAAAACAAAAAACAGGTAAATGAAGCTATATATATATATATATATATAGATATTATTATTGTGTAAGACAGTAGCTGTTTGAGCCCGATTGTAGGCAATTTCATCTTTTTAATTTTAAAAAATTATTTTTGTCTTCTTTTCAATACAAATAGTGTATATTTATTTTGCCTTCTGTTATTCATGTGTATTCTGTTCACACCAATTTCTTTAGTTCTGTCTTACTTTCTATTTCTTACATGTTTCTGATGAATAACTCAAACTGCTATCTATCCAAAGGTTAGAATTAAGCATTTAAAGATAACTTTAGAAGTATTTTTTCTTAAAAATATGGCCAATTTCAACTGACTGCTTATACATTAATGTTGTCAAAAAATTGTCAGGGTGGGTGGGGTTAAAGACATTGATGATTTTATGCCTTTTACAATGACACATCAAGATAGCCAGCCCAGGGTTATGGCTTTTGAAGGTATCACATCCACGACCCTTAGATTAGGAATCCGATGCTCTGCTAACTGAGCAACAATGTCCCACCCGTCCCCTTAAGAAATGAAATTTGTTGAGTATATACACGTATGTGTGTATGCACACACAAACTGAAATCTTGTCAGTACCTGGCAGCACTGTCAACCATAGCTGCTGCATTATTTCAGAATAAGCAATAAACTAATACACTGATTGCCAGCCCAAAAATCAGTTATAAATTATAATTATCCTCAAGTATGCTGCTTCTTTATAAAAAAAAACAGACCAGATGCTCAAAAGTTCAATGTCATGTCTGAGGTGTGTACCCATGCATGTGTGAGTGTTTATAAATTCTTCTTAAATAAACAAAAAAAAACAGATGCCCAACAGTGAGCATGTGCCCATGCTCTTAGAACTAATGTACTCTCTTTTGTACAAATTGCAAAAAAGTACCTAAATTTTGTGAATAATGACCAATATAAGGAAGAATTTTATTGATTTGGTAATAAAATAAAGTATAATGTAAGCTTTCCCCATTTGATACATACACAGAACTGCTTTGATTGCTGATGTTCTGAACATTTGGTTTTAAGTCTGTATTATACACTGTTGCTACTACACAAAAGATGTGTGGGCCTTGGGGTGTTTATTTATGGTAAGGAAGTTCAAAAATTTTTATTCTGTGGCAATCAAGTCAAGAATGTGATATGCTTAGTCATTGTTAAACATAATCAAAAGCATAACTGTTCAAACAAAAATGAAAATAGATGTCAGAGGTAATCAGCTGTACTGAATGTAAATATATACATCATTTACATGATGTTTCAAAACAAAAAGACATTTCTACATACTGTCATTGATTATTAGGCATAATGTGTGCAAATGCAGAATTTCAAATGTATCTCTTTCAGCAGTCTGATAATGGATTGTTAGCTGAGCTGTTCTTAATGCACAAAAATAGGTTCCACAACAAAGAGGGAAAATGATTGGCTTATTAAAAGTTGATTTTCTCTATTAAATCCAATTTTAGATACAAATTAAATACGCATTTTGGGACCTCTTTTATTTATGTCATTTTTATAGGAATCTGATTGAGGGCCAAAATCAGCAATTATCTCACCTTGTCCTTTGCATAATACAGTTATCCCTTCAAAGAATAAAATCCCTGGTGAGGATTTTAAACAAAATGCTTGTAGACAATAATTTACAACTATAACATTTTAAAGATTGGTGACCAATCTAAAGTTATGCTTCTAGTGGTATCCATTGTTAAAAATTGTGATTCCTAGTTGTGACAGATATATTTTTTGCAAAAGAACCATGAAAAGTACAAGCACAAATAAGCACTTTCAGCATGTAGAAACACTATATTCTTAAACAGAATATTTTAACATTAGACTTAAAGTTGTGTGGAGGGGACAGACTTTTATATCGGTTTTATTGTTTTCCACTGCTTTTAATTTTCCTTCTAAATTTATAGTTTCATCGGCCTCATCAGGTCCGAATTCAGCCATGACCATGTCAAATGTGTCTATTCCAATACCACTAATGCTGTCTGTCAACAAGGGGATAAAGAAAGGTATACCTGGTAAGTCTTGTGCAGGAAAATAACAGATCATATGAACTTTAACTCTTTGTATAAAGTCGCTTGAAAATAAAAATGCATTTTATTAGTTCCAGGCTTTGTGTGATCCTTATTTTAATATTTTAATTGGATAAAGTCCACTTCAGCACTGTCTGATAGTTATAAACATGTGTGTCATCTGTCTGTTAGTGAAAGTTTGTTATCATTTCTTCTCCTAAACTAATTTAACGATTGCCATGAAACTTTCATACACATTCATCCCAAGATCTAATTTGGCAGTAATGAAAATGGTGTCCCTCAGACAACACTACTTAACATGACATTTGCACAGAAAGACCTATGTCCATTTAGTCTTCAGTGAAAAGGGTGCTGATTAAGTAGCCTCTGCATGGCTACTGTCTTGAATATTTTGTTATAGTTACTGCTTCTGAATTGATGTTCATGATGTCAAGTTGCTTAAATGAAATTTGTGACCTTTGGACATCCATTATGGCCAGCTGTGGTGGCCATCTTGAAATTTTAGCTATCACTGCTGCACCTGAAACAGAGGTCATATTGACAAGGGGTTTTCATTAAAAGACTTTTCAAGATTTCTTGTCGGTCGTAAATGAAAATGGTGCTGATATTACATCCAATGTGGAGACAGTGGTGACCATCTTGAAAATCTTGAATATTCGTAAATGAAATCACATATGGACTTCTCCCTCACTTGTCACCCAAACTGTCACTTCTAACATTTTTTCTGACCTAAGGTTAATGAATTAGAGTGTCAGTACCTTATTGTATTGTTTAACTAGTATATTGCAAGGGATCCTCAAGCGATGGACAGAATACTGCTCAGAATTGTACAAACATAAGACCCAAGGAGATACAGCACTACTAAATAGCCCTCAGGCAGAAGAAATTGATGACAACCCCATTCTTCGTGAAGAAGTAGAAATTGCAGGTAGGTCACTAAAGAAAGGAAAGTCAGCTGGCATTGACAACATACCAGCAGAGCTCATTCAAGCAGGAGGAGAAGAGATAGTCACAGTCCTAACAACAATCTGCAACAAGATATGGCAGACAGGAAAATGGCCCACCACATAGACTCAATCCTAGGTCATTGTGCTCCCCAAGAAAGGAAATCTACAGCTATGCCAAAACTACAGAACCATCACTTTGATCAGTCACCCGAGCAAAGTCATGCTGAAGATAATTCTCAACAGGCTAAAGCTTAAAGCTGAGAAAATTATTGCTGAAGCGCAGGCAGGCTTCCGAGCAGGAAGGAGCACCACAGAACAAATCTTCAATCTCAGACTTCTTTGTGAGAAATACCTTCAGCACCAGCAGAATCTGTACCACGTCTTTATAGATTTCAAAAAGGCCTTTGATAGGGTATGACATGCAGCCTTATGGGCAACTATGAGGAAGTACAACATCAGCTCAAACCTGGTGCAGGTTGTTGAGCACCTCTATGACAAAGCCATCAGTGCTGTCCTCATCAGTGGCAGCAGAGGAGGTTGGTTTTGAACAACAGTTGGAGTCAGACAGGGATGTGTACTGTCACCTACACTTTTCAACATTTTCCTGAAAAGGATCATGGAGGATACCTTGCATGACCACAAGGGCACTGTCAGCATCGGAGGAAGAACAATCACAGACCTTTGCTTCACAGATGATATTGATGGTTTAGCAGGAGTTGAAAAAGAACTGGGTGACTTGGTTGAATGCATAGACACAACCTCCACAGCATACAGTATGGAGATTAGCACTGAAAAACCAAACTGATGACAAACAACACCAGTGGCATCAGTGCAGAAATAAAGGTCAGTGGACAGAAGCTGAAAAGAGTCACAAGCTTCAAGTACTTGGGATCAATTATCACATACGAGGGCTCCAAACCAGAATTACTTTGCAGGATTGCCCAGACAACAGCAGCAATAACAAGGTTGAGACCAATATGGAAAGATACCAACATTGCTTTTGGTTCCAAAATAAGGCTGATGCGCTCAATTGTCATATCTATCTTTCTCTGTGCTTGTGAAACATGGATGCTCACGTCAGATCTACAAAGCAGGATTCAAACCTTTGAAATGAGATGCTACCACAAGATCTTGGGCATCTCATACATTGACGATGTAACCAACGAAGAAGTCCACAACAGGATCCAGTGAGCCATCGGATCCTATGAAGACCTCTTGACCACTGTAAAAAAGCGCAAACTTAAGTGGTGCGGTCTTGTCTCAAGACCATCTGGACTGGCAAAAACAATCTTGCAAGGCACAGTGTGAGGGTGCAGAAGAAGAGGCAGACAGAAAAAGAGGTGGGAAGACAACATCAAGGAGTGGAAAGGCATGGGATTTGGAGATTCCCAAAGTGCATTAGAGAACAGGGAAAGATGGAGAGAATTGGTTGCAAAGTCAACTGTGGTGCCCCAATGACCTCTTGGGTTAAGGGATTGATGATGATGATGATGATGGACACAACACTCTCCAGAAAAAACAAAACAAAGAGGAAATTCATTGATAATGGAATATTTCAGCAAGGGACTCAGTTTTCTCTTGTTCTTTTACTGGATGGATGCTTAAATCAATTGAACTTTAAGCAGAACCATACACATAGAAACTTTCTTTAAGTACATATCAGTGTTCAATTTACATGTATTTTTCATAACGATAATTATAAGCATATGGTTTTAAGGTGCAAGCAAGGATAAAAGAAAAAAAATTTAAGTGTTTTCTTGAAACATCCTGTGCTTTAGTTGTGGTATATTGTATTATTATTTTGGGGCAAGCTCAACTCCCCAATTTAATTTTCCAGTCAGATTGCACAGTATACAGTAGCTGTAATTTCCACTCATTACCTTGAATCAATATATTGTGAGATAAGTAAGGATAGAGAGAAAAGAGAAAAAGCATAAGGTAATTAATTGATCTTCACATCTTTTGTGCTCGTGTAGGTGGTAGTATTGTTTCAACCATTGTAGCGACTGCCTTTGTTTTTGGCATAGTTCTGTTCTTTTGTATTCTTTATTTTCAGTATTTGTATAGGTTAATCCACAAAATTGAAAACGCCTTCAATTATGCAGAAGTAGGCAAAACCACCAACTTTAGTATACATGAAAATGTCTTTTACAAAATCGCACAGATTGAAATCCATGAAAATATAGGATGCCATGGTATTATGAAATAGTATAAAATAATTTTCAAAAATTTATAATGTCAGTGATTGATTCCAGGTTGAAAACATCAAATTTCTTTAGCACTTCTTTTTCTAATGTGTAATACACTGTAAATGCTAATTATTTGAATCAATTATTTTACAGTGTCAATTACTGCAGTTCCCTTATCTGTAGTTTCACCTCCACCACCAGAAAAGGTGATATTGCAGTCTTCTCATCTGCGACCAATTGCACCAGCGCCTGCTCCTAACACGAATGGTAATGACAGAGCCACTCCGGTGATTGATCTTCAGTTGCTTCAGGCTCTAGTCTCGCAAAGCCTTCTTAGCTCAGGAGGAAATGAACAAATAGGCAACACAGTACCATGCTGTAGCAGTGTCAACACTGATCAGTTTAGTGCTTCAATCTGCAGTGCTCAGAAGACCAACCATGGGCAGCCATTGGCAGCAGGGTTGTTAAATACTCATCTATGGACTTTGACCTCTACAAATAATTCAGTAATAAATGGTCAAGGACAGACTGGAGTTATCACACAGACTGGACAGACCAATGGTCAAACTGCTAATGTGTTCACCACAAATGGCAGTTTTATTAGTGGTCACATTAGTGGCATGATTAATAGAGCAAGTGTGCCTGGTAGTTCACAGAGTGGGAGAGATACTAACACAGGGTCATCAGTGCAGGATGTGTCACTCTCGTCATTGGCTTCATTGGCAACGGTGGTAGGGTGCAGTGAATCAGGTATTGTATTAGGGGATCAGCTTTATTGTAATGTTGTCTTCATCTTGTATTTCTTATTCTGTAAGATTTAAGAAAGGTTTTTGAATTGCAATACAATGTTTGAATCCACAATGGTAAAGCATACCTTTTTTCTGGCTAAGCTCTGTATACAGTAATGCATGAAAGGATTGAAGGTTTTTGGTATCGTGACTAGTAAATTATGCATAATTGTGTACTATTAAATATTTTAAAAAAATTTTTGTTTAGGAATTATTTTAAGGGGTATGAATAACAACAGGTAAAATTAATTTTAGTAGTTTGCTGTCTTTTCTGTGTGAAAATATAGAGACGGGGTAATTTCATAGCTGAAATTAAATATAAATTTCTGCAATCATTTACTGCTTTTCCACTCAATTGTCAACAAACTCTTTCAAGTTGCATGATATTTATGTAAAATAAACAATCTGTAGTTGAAATTTTTATGAAATAAAAGAATATATATTATGATGGAATAAAGCATGGATATTTTTCTGATCCTGAGTTACATTAACTAATTTTTCTATGTATTGACTGGCACATGCACAAATTGAATATATATATATATATATATATATATATATATATATATATATATATATATATATATATATATATATATATACACACACACACACACACATTGATTATAGTTACTGATAATCAACTAGAAAAGGAATACTGTGAAGCTACTTTGATTGATTCACTTGCTATACCTTTCCTTTGAATTTGCAAGGGAAAT
The DNA here is from genome assembly GCA_016617855.1 of Megalonaias nervosa. Classification (NCBI taxonomy): domain Eukaryota; kingdom Metazoa; phylum Mollusca; class Bivalvia; order Unionida; family Unionidae; genus Megalonaias; species Megalonaias nervosa. The sequence goes on along the minus strand of JAECUM010092883.1, from coordinate 179,990 downwards.
CTGTCTGCAAAATTAAATAGCAGTTTTTTTTTACTTCTTGAAAGATACAGAATTATAAAATACAAGTAGTAGAAGATCCACAAGGACTTAATGCTGCAAAATTTAGTAACTGTGTTACTGTGATTTCTTTTCTACATTGAAATCAACATTTTCATTTGTTTTACAGCCGTTTTCATTTGTTTTATAACCATTTTCATTTGTTTTACAGCCATTTTCATTTGTTTTATAGCCATTTTCATTTGTTTTACAGCCATTTTCATTTGTTTTATAGCCATTTTCATTTATTTTACAAGTATAGAGCATTAACTTCATTGTTTAAATAACAGCTGAACACATCAGCATGCCTTGTTAAGTGATCCTTTTATTTTTCAATTTTCCAAATGCTAGAAAGTGAAAAAAAATTTTCCAGTTCTTGATGTATTTTAGGATAAAATGTCTACAAGTATGCTCACCAGATACTGGGGACAGGACAATATATACGTTTACTCACCAGATACTGGGGACAGGACAATATAAATGATTATTCACCAGATACTGGTGACAGGAAAATATAAATGTTTATTCACCTGATACAGTGGACAGGATAGTATAATGTTTTCTCACCAGATACAGGGGACAGGACAGTATAAATGTTTACTCACCAGATACAGGGGACAGGACAGCATAAATGTTTACTTACCAAATACTGGAGACAGGACAATATAAATGTTTACTCACCAGATATTGGGGACAGGATAGTATAAATGTTTACTCACCAGATATTGGAGACGGGACAGTACAAATGTTTACTCACCAGATATTGGGGACAAGAAAGTATGAAAAATGAAGGTACTCAGTATCTATAGCAATCTTCACTAGTATGCTGTTTTAAGAAATTGTATGATAAATAAAACTTAAAGATGTTATGAGTATTTCACTGAAAATGTTTCATTTCAGAAGTGATCACTACTAGCCAGCCTGGTTGTCTGACAATGCAAGGTTCCTTAAGTCCGCTGCTTTCAACGCCTGAGGTATATAGTTCTCCATCTAACATTCACACAACAATGGAAGTTTTACAGGATGTTACAGGAAGAGAAAACCTCAGTCCTACCCCATGTCTACAGCTTCATGGGTCACAAGCAGAAATACAGGGGTCCCAATCAGTCAACCCGAATTTGGCTGTACAGTCAGGTACTTACTCTTACTGGTCTTTTCATTGGGGATTAACTTTACATTTTTCAAAATGGCTTGCACACCCTCTAGTTGGTGTGTACCCTGCTACCAAATTTAAGAACGAAAAGCATCAAGGATATAAAAATGCACAAAATGTAGTCATTTCATTCATTGAATATTTAAAATTTCTAACCTGGCTGTCACCAATTGGTCCCTAACACTGTCAACTTATTGGCATTTCAAAGCAAACAGAAGTTCTTGATGAAAACATCAGGCAGACTGCTTATTGTCTATTTCTGGTTTCTAGAATAGTCCATTGCAGTAAAAACTGTGTTGTTTGAGGCCAGTATTTGCAAGGTCTAGTTTTAATATTTCTAAAAACAAATGGAACAAATTAAAAGGAGGAACTCTTTTATACATATGTTCAAAGAGATGTAGCACCAGAATTTATGGAATTATTGAGATTATCAGTGATGGTGGACTACATCACATCAGTTGCTTGAAAACATAGACTTGTCCATGCAGATATGGTGGCTGTGTTGCTAAAGAAACTCCCATTTGATTTGAAACACCAAAACACCAATAAGTTTACAGTGTTTGGGACCCCCTGTTCGCCAGGTTTGAGCTTGTAAATCAGTGAATGAAGTTAATAAGTTTTGTGCCATTTTTGTATCCTTGTCGCATTTTGTTTTTAAAATTGGTAGGGGGTACAAATAAATAGGAGGGCGTTTGAATACTATCAAAATTTAATGCTTTATCTGATAGGTGACAACAGATAAGTGGACATGGAATTAGACTGTTATATGTTAAATATCTGTTAGGTAAGGGATCTCAGTTTTAATTTCATTTGTCAACTTTTCACAAATGTCACAGATGGGTTATATTCAGACTCCACCGTTAATCTGTCTTAGGGAGCTCGGAGGGTGACAAATATGCATATTAAGCTCAAGGATAATAATTTGACCATCAGGCGGAAGTTAATATTCCTGGTCACAGTCCCTTTGATGTGTAGACGTAAATGAATGCTTCCTTTGATATGTAAATGTAAATGAATGCTGCCTTTGTTATGTAGACATGAATGAATGCTCCCTTTAATAGGTTAATGTAAATGTAGTGAATGAGTGCTCCCTTCGATATGTAGTGAATGAATGCTTCCTTTGGTATGTTGTTTTAAGTGAATGCTCCTTGGATATGTAGATGTAACTGTAAAGTAATGTTAATACTGATTCAGTTTAACTAGAAAACCTTTTTAGATTTTGATCAATTTTTATTTAAATCTAAGTATATTTCTTAACATAGATGGATACTTTAAACAGAAATAACATTACGAAAATGAGATGTTTTATAATGTATCAAATGGAGTTCTATAGCAGTTGTGTAGAACACAACTTGCCTTGGGTGAACAAATCTTTATATCTCCTGTTAACAAGAGCAGTAAATGTGTATTATCACCACATATGTACAGTATAAGAGAATTTACCATGTCACGCTGCAAAATAAAGTTAATTGAATTTGATTCATTAGTTTGTTGATACGTCTTATAAAATGTCATGTATACTCTTTGATGTTCATGACATGGCATCAGTAGAAGGTAACTGGTAGTGTGCCTACAAATTGCCTTGGGTGAACAAATTTTTATATCTTCCATTAACATGGGCAGTAAATGTGTATTATCACCATGGCATCATTGGAAGGTAACTTGTGTTGTGGAGGTCAAGTATAATATAGGAAGGGCAATATTGGTTGTTGCCATGTATGCCATAGATGAAATACTTTTGTAATTTTATAGTTTTTTTCTGTAATGTTTTTAACTTTTCATACACCTTCAATGATCAAACCGTAAATATATAACTGCTTTTTGTCCTCTGATTAATGGTTCAAAGAAGTAAATTCTTGTTAAATCTTTGCAAATGTTTTAAAGATGCAAATTTTTAATTAATTTTATACTCAATTATTATTTATAAACCCCCCCAAAAATAATACAAATTGTACAAGAATTACAGACGATGCATTATGTAAATTTCTTGGATATATCTTATTTTTGAAATTCACTTTATTTACAGTTTTTAAGGAGATATTTAAATAAGTGGATATGATAATACAGCACGATTGTATGCATTACAATAGTCACCCAGTTCACATTTATAAAAGAGAAGATGTATGCAGCATGACGAATATATTGTAATAGACCTGAGTCCTCTAAAGCTTTAATATGATGGATGGGGAGGATGTTTTTTTTATGTTGTAATTTGAACATGTTCATGTCAATTAATATATATAAACTGCTGAAAGAATGAATTTGAACATTGTATGCATTATAAATGTATAGATCGAGTCTTACCATGATATCTGTATTAAATTGTTCATGCTGTGTGTCAAGTGTGATCGCCGGTCATGTGGTAACAAATATCATTGAGTTCAACCTCGCACATCGTTAAAAACTCACAAAGTCTTCTGGAATCTTATTTTATATGAATTTTTCACACCCAGAAATATGTTTATCACACGTAAATTCCCATCCAAATTATCATTTGAATAGCACTAAGCTCAATGACTCCAACAGCTGACATCGCGAAAATACGTCTGCAGGCAAGATGGCCGACACTAGATCACATGACCGTTCCACACAGTAAATTTGTCAAGTTCACATTTTTTATTAAATTTCACTTGTTGCTTGTTAATGCTGGCCTTCTTTCATACAAGTTTAAGTATGTTTTGAATATTTAATAGTGTATTCTTTATTTTATGCTGGTCCGTATATTTTCATTGTTATCAGCGTTCATTGGTAGTTGTGTACTCTTCATCCAAGCTTAACAGTCTTGGTTACAACTTAAAGTGTGCTGACGTTTGACGGACACAATATAATACGTAATGTTTATATATTTGCTAATGACAGAGTGTAAACGGACAAGTGATGATAGTGAAATTGTTTATTAACCCTCGGTTTGTGTCGCTGGTTGTAGAGTATCTGTTCAGTACCATCAGACCTGTTCGGCATCTCGGACAAGCAATGATTGGTTAAAATTACGTCACATGACTATTTTTAGAAGAGTAGAAATAGGAGCGCAATTTGAAATTCGGCAGATAGCTGTCAACATTAGCGCCTCTATCAGCATCTCTCCACCAAATAAAAAGAACGCTGTATTGAGGTAGTTATAATTACAACTTTATTTGAATGACATTAACAAGCTCACAGATATTTATAAGAATAAGACAAGTCAACAAATTTTAATTTCTTTATTCTCAGAAACAGACTGGAAATACATATATATAGTACAACAATAGGAATCAATTCAATTCAACAAATTCAATTCACTGCTATTCAATCAAGCTTAATATGGAAGTAATGTTGTGTCACATAAATTTAGCAGCTATCTCCCGCCACACTAAGAAATTGGGGCTAACTTTCAAAATACTTACTCCATGGGTCGTCCATTTCTTGCTGAATAATTACGTTAAGGTTATGAAGGCCAGCATATTTTACCATTTGTGTATTACATATGTTACACGTAATCAAACACGTAAGTTCAAGTTTAGTCATATTTCTTTTATTAAGCATCTTATCACAATTTCAGTCAAAAATAAAAAGGTCCTGACTTCGAGCATTTCTTTAAATTTGTTATTACATTTACACAAGTTAGCCCATAACCCCCCCATTCTGTTACAGTATCATATATTATGATATGCAAATGGTATGGTGCATATCACCTGCCATGGTTTTATCTGCCTATTAGCCAGTATTACAGGCTTTATCAGCATGATAACTGTAAATTTACAGGTGCAAAAATTGTCATACCGATCCTGTGTGTATTCATTTGTTTCTATAAGTATATAATTTGATTAAATGAGATACATTAACCACCAGAAATCTTTATATTGAAGTCTGTTGGCCATTGAAAGAGTCTGACAACATAGATACACAGGTTGAGAGATTTTAATAAATAATTTTATATACATTACCCACAGCTACAATGAACAAAATTGTTGTGTCACTGTACCAGACTTGCACATGTTTCATTAAAAAAAGAACATTCTTTCTTTCACAGATGTACAAGTAACCGTGACAAAATCCAAGGCAGTGTATGCCAGAGAGATAGAGCTACCAAGCAAGGGTATTGCTCTTCACCCTCCAGTAGTGACTGACCAATCCACATGTAAATAAAGAATATATGTTTTGTCCTACCCCATTTCGAAGGGAGGGGGTGCATTGGTTTTGTGCTTGATGTCTATTTACGTGTCAATTTACTACATTTTCTTGTAAGCAGTATTGTTAAAATACTGTTGAGCGTAATCAAACCAGATTTAATATTTCAGTGCATGATGTGTGTTCCAAGATCTTAGTTTTAATTTTTGTTGCAATTTTGACCAAAATCTTTGCAAGGGCTGTTCCAGTAAAACATATATCCCCCCCCCGGGGAGGGCACTTCAAAAAAACTTGTGTAGGAGGTTGTGTTTCAAACTATTTTGATTCTGACAGTGGAAGGCTGATTAGGAAAATCACTTCTGTTGTGGGTTGTGTTAACAGAATGAGAAATTGCTGGTGGGATTGTCAGAAAAAAACCCAAATATATATTTGAAATCGCATCTAACCCTCTCCTAGCGGTCTAACGTGAATAAAACATTGGGTCAGAAAATGATGCCAGTACACACAACTCGCGAGTGCACCTAATTTGTATGAATTCGCGTACTTTTAAAACAGTGATATGCATTCTGCAAATTATATCAACGTTGCGGATATAAAACGTGCTTTGCGCAGTATGCAATTTTTATTCAACTTTTAACTTTTAAAAGTGCATTTCACGACATAATTCGTGCTGCCAGTAGCAATATCGCAGCGTTTGATGCAACATCCAGATTCTGGAAGGCAAACATTAAAATAGCTGGATTCTTCGGTTCGACATGAATGGCTGTTAAACTATATTTGATTGGTTCATTGGGCCCTGGAACAAGCATTTTATGGTAGTTTTAACCTTACTTTCAGCATGGAAGTTTTACAAATGCGTGTTTCAAATAAGGGCCACACAGGAAACCAAAATGGCTGAATCACAACAGGGTTTGTTGTAAGACGACGTTTTCAGTTGGCAAATACTGGCTGGTGATAGCTATGATGACAATGAATTTCATGTATATCAGTCTGTTGGACATTGGGAAAACATCACTGGAAATACCAGTGTGTGATTTTGAGCCCAAAATTGATGTTGAGTACGAGTCCGATGTGCCTGTTGGATGGACAGGATGCTGGTTATATTTATTCAAGATACCCATGTCTGAACAAGCATACTGTTGGAATGTTGGACTTAAAAACCCTAATACAGCATTATGGAAGAGAAAAAAATCTGGCATAAGAGGCAGAAAAGCACTGATTCAAGGAAGTGAATCTTTGGCAGAGTTCATGTTAGTGAAAAGTTATCTTTTTGGAACAGAGATATCAAAGAGAGAATACCCATGGGGCCATACCTGTGAGATGTTGAAAATTGCACAACCATAAAGAACAGTAACTTGTTCAAGCTAGTTATGCATATAGCGTTTCAGACAGCAGGCAATGAAAGGGAGTTCTCAGCACAGAATAATATTCGTACACAGGAGGAGGATCATATTAAATTCAGAAACAATCAATAGATTAATGCTCATAGGGAACATCAGAGAATCCCCATACAACATAATTAAGTGTGTGTAGATCTCTAGTTGGCAGAACCACTGTGGCAACAAAAGAATAACGAGACAAACTTTCATATCATGCAGATGTATTACCAAATGAAGTACATGTTCTCTATGTGCAAAACTTGAATGACATTAAACATAAACTGACTGAAATGTGTAAACTCGAAGCAAGATGGATAAAATTTGTTCTGTTTGTGTTTGCAGGGTTCCCACGCTACCGGGAAATCAGGAAAAAGTTGGGAGAAATAATAATTTTTTTCCCGACCGTGAAAAGTCCTTGAATTTTGCAAATATTGATGTAAGTTGTGAAAAACCCAGGAAATTTCCGCCGCCACTTGATGCCCGAAACAATTATGTAATTGTGTCGTAACTGGCCTGATTGTGAGTTAAATTTAACAAGTTCTGACCAGAATATTCGGAGGTTGCAGTATATATCATTTGGGTGCTTGCCATAAACACTTTTGTTGAATCAATCCAAACACTCATTGGATTAGATTCATCTAGTAGACTTTTTTTCCACAGACAGCTGGATATCCATATCTTTCCTTGCATGGAAGATATGAAAACCAGTCTAGCATCACAAGTGGCCAACAAGGTGGCAGCAAAGCCTAGTCGCTTACCAGATGGCCTAGCAAACTTAAACGTTGTTAAATCTAGTCAAACCCACATTAAATTGATATGAAAATTATTTATTTTCTCATAAATTGTGAGTATTAAAATTGTTATGTCTTTAATCTGCCGAAAGACAAAATAAAACTAGGACATTGATGAAATTTGAGCTGGTACTCGCGATTTGCATTGGTAGTTGCACAAGTACACAAATCTCACAACTCACATGTTCATGGCCTCATAGATACCGTAGTCACGTCATATCAATAATATCCCATTTCAAATGTTGTAGAAGAAAATATTAAATGAAAGTGATATGCTGGTTGTAATAAAAATACAAAATCGAAAGAACCCTAAATTTTCTATATTTATTCTTGGAACAATTGTCGGGTTTTGTTGTGTCACGTGACTACCACGTTAATTTGTGCTCTCTGCTTGATGACTCTGACTGACCAGATTGCAGCGACAGCAACAGGTTTCTTGTTGTTGTTCTCAAAATAAATATGTTGAAAATTATATGTTCTTTCTGGTTTTTACAAAAGGTATCTGACTTTCGTTTAATATAATTGAATTTATTACAACAACATTGAAAAGGAGTTTGCTGTTGATATCATGTGACTATTGAGATTTGGGAAGTCATGTGATTAGTAATGCAAATGGTGAGTACCAGATTAGGTTTCATATTCGCTATAGTTTTGTCTATACTGTCAGCGGATTAAAGACATAATGATTATAATACTTGCCATTTCTGAGAAAATAAATCATTTTCCTATCTATTTCATGCAGGTATGAGTTGATATAACATCTTCTAAATTTGCTAGGCCCGCTAGTAAGCAACTACCATATGCCTCTACCGCACGGTGGTGGCAAATTCCAAATTTTCAATTTGCAATTTCTCTGACTCCACATCCCAACCTAAATGTCCATGGGGTGGGAATATGTGGAGGAAATCCAGATTAGAAAACGGACTGCTATTCATTTTAAGCCAAATTTGTTGTCCAAAATGTCGAATCTGAGCTGAAAGTTGGTGCGAAACTATTACACAGTGACATGTGACTTGAAGCATTGGTTTCAGATCATAAATGGAACGCCGGAGAAATGGGGAAATTATTGTTCCTTGTATCAAATTAAAAGACGATACGAGCCCCGGTATCAGTGCAGGTTTGGGGACTGGTTTATCGAATTACAAGAAGGCAAGTTGATTTTACAGAAAATTCAGTCCTTTTTAATACAGCAATTTCGAATTTGAAGGTCTTCTGTCAAATTTTAAATCAACTCTTTTGTAAATGTTTTTGAAATGATGGATTTTTGACCAAATCGTCTTAAGGAGTTTAAGATGTTTGAAAAATCTTGTTTGGGATTTTATTGGCACAGATCAATTCAGGATTAAAGTTTTTTCCTTACAAGATAAGATTCTAATATTTTGCGTTTATTGTTTTCCAATACTGTGATAGGAAATGTTACTTTGTATAACATGCATATACACTGCTATATAATTATTTAGAATTAAAGGTTTGAAAGGAAACAGAACCAATTTAATTTTATTGTGTCGTTTCTACGTAGCAATATAATGCAGGTCAGCAAAGTTAGAATTTGTATTCTGTACATTGTAATAGCCTTACATGTCAGTCTCAAGGAATATAATCAAACTTGTTTCGTGTGATACATTTTGTGGTTTTGTACATGATCATCTTTTCTGACTTAGATGTTTTGGAGAGTCTTGAAATAGAAGAAACATCTTTAGATTTAGAAAATGCATTTTTTTTCTAATCTAAAGTGTTCTGCAATTCTATTCAGTAATGGTCATCTGTGAACCTTGAAAAACATAATTTTGTTCTTGAAAAACCATGGAAATGACCTGGAAATTTATCTTTAGAAGGCGTGGGAACCATGTGTTTGGTTATTCCTATGTATATTTTGAGGATGTTGATATTTTCTGCAGACCTTTTGGCACTTAGTTCCAAGCCATCATTTGGTATTTGTATTACAAATTGGATTACTATTATCTAGTACCAACATTTTGAAGCAGTGTAATTAACTAATGATGAAATTGATGAAAAAATACTTGATGTCATTCTGATATATGGATTCTTTTTTACACTACTGATCTGTTCATCCTGATTCTTTTTTTACCATCTCCTTTAGTTTTACTGGTACCAATACTTTTAATAAAATTGTAACTTCTATTTTCTTACAATCTAAATATTTGTGATCGTGTATTATTGCCAAAAGGTAAAATGTGCTTAGTTTTGTTGTAAAATCTAAAACTATTAATCAGCAAGGGACTAAAGTAAAAAGTAGGCCAACTTCATGTGTGCAAAAATTATTACCATATTACAGAGTGTTGTTAGAAACAACAGAATAGTTGTATGAGATGTATTTTGCAAAGTTATAGAACCAGCACTCGTATTGTAACCACTGTTCCATTTAAATAATACTATCATTATTTCTGCTTATTCCTATCAGTTTTTCCCAAGTGGTATTAATTTCCTGATCTGATGTTGTTCATTTCTTGTGCAATTTTTACACATCAAGAATTCTCAGCATCATTAAAAGAAAACAATGTAATCTGATTGAGAAGAAATTCATTTTTTAACCCCAAAATCATTGAAGCTATGAGTTCTGGCATTAAAGTCTCACATTAAATAACATTTAAAGTAACCATGATAGTAATTTAGGATGCAACTGTTCAAATTTCACCTTTGGTATATTCAGATCTTGAATGTGTTGGAGGAACATGGCTCCAAAATAACATGTCAATTTTAGAACCTGTTCATTGATTATGAATCAAGTATATAATCCGAGTCCCACTGAATTGTTAGAAAAAGTTTAATTCTTTTGACAACATCGTAATTAGCTGTCAAATATGGAGTAAGCCTATGGTCTTTCTGCCATCCCAGCCAAGACCCCACCACAACCACGTGACCATGCCCAGTGACATCACAGTAATAATCGCTATACAACTGGAGGTGACATCTCTTTGGGTATTTTGATTTCAGTAGAGCCTTAACAGAGTGGAACAGTAAGAATGAGTGACAGATATTTAAGTGTTAGAGAGATATTTAGCAATGGCTATTCCTTCCGCCACCACTTCCTCATTGGAGATCACACACACACAAAACTTAGATTAAATCCTGAAAACCTGTGACAACTGGATTAAAAGTGCAGAATGTTACTGTTAGGCCATCAGTGATGATGATGATGCTGTTGACAATACAGTTAACTGCAATGACATTGATTTTAAAAGTACTCTGAGAAAAAAAATGATTCCTTGACTTTGATCCATCTTTTAAAATCTAATTTATGATATAAAAATGTTTGACTTGCTATATTTCTTTTTTTAAAACTTTATATTAGTCTTGCAACAAGGCATAAAAATAAGATGTCGGTAACTGAAATATGTTTTCTTACAAGAAATGATACAGTGTAAAAGTAGGCAGAAATAATGCGACATAACTTTCACAGGCGTTAATGATTTTTTTCTGACAAATCATGTATTATAAGTTTACCAAAATATTTTTTGAAAAAAATAATAAGGGAATCATAGCATCTGACCACACATTTAAAGCAATACAAGATTTAATTATTATTCTAATTAAAAGCAGCATGCCTGAGAACAAAGAAAAATAGCAAAACATAGTGATCACTTTAGTAAAACACAGTTTAGTAAGGATACAAATTCATGATTTCTGTATTAGAATAGAAATCCCTAATATAAAATCTATATTCATGGACATTAAATTAGTAGGTATTAAGGGACTGATCAATGACATCTACAAATAATAAGCCACCAAGAAAATTTGTGATTTCACAGTATCAGAGACATACATGGCTGACATACAAACAAACAAAAGGACAAAAGGTTGATTATAATAAATGAATACAAATAAAAATATGCAGTAGATTATATGATCTATAAGAATTCAGTAGATTACCTCCAGCCAGCTGTCATTTAAATCGCTTCTGTCCCAACCCAATATTAAAATCTCTTCTACCACCTACTAACCCATAGCTAGAAATTATGTAAAAAAAAATATGCTGCTGTAGGGGGCAATGTTTTTCGATTAAAACATATCTGATGGTGGATCATAATTTTTTTAATTGCTTCTGTTGTGGGTTGGTTGAATTTGAAAGTGCCTTCCCCCCAGGGGGTATATGTTTTACTGGAACAGCCCTAAGCATATTTAATCAAACTTACATGAGGGTGACAAATACATTTTGGTATGCATATTTTTTGTTTATATGTAGATTAACCTGATTAGATTTTCAGGCCATTATAGCACATCTTTAAATTTGTATAAATTTGTTTAACTTTTCAAACTTAAACATTTGTGACACAAACTTTGAGCAGACAATGAAATTTGGTGGGTTTATTTGTATTAATACCTAAATGTGACACAACCAGGACACCATATCAATAAATTTCAAAATTTTGATCAGTAGATTAGCTTTGAAATCAGGAGCTTTTTGTATCAAAATAGATTTTACTTGTATTAAGGGAATCAAAAACAAAACAAGTACATTTTTGGCCATACTGTGTATCTCAGTCACATTACTAACTTCTGACACCTTGAAATATGGCTTCAAACAGAGTCTGTGCCCAATGGGATGCCCGATAAAGATTTTTTCAGAGTTGGGAGGGAATGTGGGCCAATACTTCCCATATTCCCCATCATTCCTGATACCTGAAGTAGTTAAGGAAAGGGAAATATATTTCTGATGGCCCCTCTGTGATAGGACAAATCCTGGATAATTGATATGCTTGTCTGTTCCAAAGAAGCAATCACTGATGTACATAGTCAGTTCAGAGGTTTGTATTTTGTATTTCTCTTTTGTGAAACAACCGATGATGCTCTTAAGAGAACTCTTTTGAAAGGGTTTCAGTGTAGCAGTAGAGTTTGTCATTTGTCTCTGGAGTTGATCCATAATATCTGGTTTGAATGAGATTTGTTTCGCTTGTCTTTAAATAGTGATTATCATTTACCAGATTTGATTGTCATTATAAAAGGTTCATGTTATTTGTAGATTTTTTTGATGTTACTATTATTAAAACCAGTGCTCAAAGAAAATTTTTTTTTTTAGGCATAGGCCCTGGGCTGGTGACTTAAATTAACTCACAAGCCCTGACTGAAATTCCACAAGCCTGGACAGTTACAAAAAATATGGCATCATTTATTTGCCAATCAATTGCCGGTGCTTATATACCCACACTGTAAAACATTATTTCTTTGAAGGGCAGTCCTTTTCACAAGATAAATGCAATGACAAGGATTTACTGTTAATTAGTCACACCGGCCTTATGCTTGTGTACTTAAGTCTATCCTTTAGCTGTTATGCAGTTTAGCCACAGATGACCAGAATATGAAAAGAGGGGCTTGTCCTGGGGGAAAATAAGGCGTGTCGTAGGGAGAAGTGGCACATCCCATGGGCGCTTGCATGTTGGACCTGGAAGATCAGTCAGTATTTATTGAAACTGGTGCTCTTAAAAAGGGCCACATAAAAATCTCCCCATTTTAGGTACAGATCTCACTATTTTATTTCTTATTCTCCCTACTTGGCTCTTGAAAAGTTGATAGGTATGCCAGACTCCAATTTCCACATGCGCAAAATTTCCCATTTTTCAATATTGTCACACAATGTTGTAATAGCTTCAATTCGAATATAAGCTTAATAAAACTGAATTACACTTGAACATTATTCCGATAACTGAAATGATCATGCTTAGCATTCTATATATGCAGTAAAATCTGACTTCAAAGAAATATTGCTGCTGTTCACAAACTTGTCAAAAATATAATACATAGCGGCTTAAACATTCTAATTCAGTGCAGTAATATGTAATAACTTTTGTTCTTGTACATGCATCTGTTATCTCTTTGATTTACCAATAATAGGTTTTACCACTTCCTGATCTTACCTATGCAGATTAGCTTAATGGGTTCACCCACTGCAGCCTTCAACACATCTCACTAGCTATTGTCAGCCAGTTAATGTAAAACTTTGATTTTATACCTGACCTTTTTTCCTTTATTGCCACTATCTAAACTGCCCAAGGGATAGCTTTATATCAGTTCCAATCAATACAGATTACCGTTTATACATACTACATGTAACAGGCATAGACTGAAAGTTTTGTTTTGTTTGTTTGTTTTTTTTATAGTTTTTTTTTATTCTGAGATTACTGAAAATTATGTTTTCTTGAAACAAGACTGTGTCAGGGAGTTTGGAAGTACAAATCGTATTTTTAGTGAAGCTTCTATTTGATTAAAATCAGATTTCAGTTTCACGTAGGACAGTGGCAATCTGATTTAGATGGCATGGTGTTATGGCATGTATGTCAACATCTTGAAAGTACATTTACTCATTTCATCAGGCAATTTTTTTTTCGAGAAGCCCGATGGGCTCCTCACTTTGACTACAGGACGGGCTCGAACTAAAATTAGAGGGGCCCTGGGCATCAGGCTATCAGATTTTTTTAGCACTGTTAAAACCCACACACCAAGCTATCATCTGTTCACAGTGGTGCAGCCTGTATATCAAGAATATCATTTTTTGTTATCGCTGAAATAAGCATTTTGGTTTTGTCTTTAATTAAGTTTGTTTAATTAGGTTTATTTGGTCTTGTCTTTAATTAAGTTAATTTGTTTCTGGATAGCTGAATTCTGTCTTTGATTTCATTCATTACTATATACATTTTCCATATTTGCTTAAAAACTGATCAAATCTGCTGCAGTGCAATTCATACAAAGATGAGTAAGTATTATGCCAAACTGTGCAATTCTTATGTTAAAGGAACCCTGAGTGGCCGAGTGGTCTAAAGCGCTCACTGTTACAGATCACTGCCGTCTCACCTCTGTCTGCCTAGGTTCAAGTCTTAGACTTGGCTAATGTGGGTATGTGAGAAAGCTTGCCAGTAGCTTCTCGTGGGTTGGTGGTTCTTCCCTGGGTTTTCCAGGGTTCTTCCTCCACCAGTTATACTGGCCACCATGTATAGCCTATCTTGTGCTGAAAAATGGCATTAAACCCTACAACAACAAAATCTTATGTTACAAATGAACTAAGTTTGAAATGTATGGACATGTCAAGTTAACTTATGGACAGGATAAATAAATATTACCTTACTTAATTTTTGCAATTCAAATGCTAACAAACTTGTACACATAATCTTCAAATAGAATTGTAAATGCTTTATGATAGATGTATATCTTTATTGATATACAAATTTACTTTGAGATGAAGTGATTGCAATATTTTAAAAAGAACTATGAATAACCAATAAAATGCTTGTACATCTGTTGTGGATATTTTCTCTTACACCTTGAAAATAGGTACAACTTCTTTATAAGAGACTGCTTTTATTGGGGTGGTCTCCCAAGACAGGATTTACTGTATTTTGTACACAGTTTGTATTATTGCAACATGTTGTTGTCAGATGGGGTGGTCTCCCAAGACAGGATTTACTGTATTTTGTACACAGTTTGTATTATTGCAACATGTTGTTGTCAGAGGGTCCTCTGTAGTTCATGATTTTCTGTATTTTGTACACAGTTTGTATAGAATGCAACATGCTGTTGTCAGAGGTTCTTCTCTAGTTCATGATTTTCTGTATTTTGTACACAGTTTGTATAGAATGCAACATGTTGTTGTCAGAGGTTGCTCTGTAGTTCATGATTTTCTGTATTTTGTACACAGTTTGTATAGAATGCAACATGTTGTTGTCAGAGGTTCTTCTCTAGTTCATGATTTTCTGTATTTTGTACACAGTTTGTAGGGGCCCCGAGTGGCCGAGTGGTCTCAAGCGCTCTCCATTACGGATCACTGCCATCTCACCTCTGTCTGCGTGGGTTCGAGTCTAGGATTCGGCGAATGTGGATATGTGAGAAAGTTTGCCAGTAGCTTCTCGTGGGTCGGTGGTTCTTTCCAGGGATTTCCCGGTTTCTTCCTCCACCATTAATACTGGCCGCCATGTATAGCCTATCGTGTGCTGAAAAATGGCGTTAAGCCCCACAACAACAACAACACAGTTTGTATAGAATGCAACATGTTGTTGTCAGAGGTTCCTCTGTAGTTCATGATTTTATGTATTTTGTACAGTTTGTATTGAATGCAACATGCTGTTGTCAGAGGTTCCTCTCTAGTTCATGATTTTCTGTATTTTGTACAGTTTGTATAGAATGCAACATGCTGTTGTCAGAGCGGTGCCTTTTACACAACACAAACTTTACGCATTTGGATGACTCCCCACTACTTTCCCGAGCAAGAGCCTCCATGCCCAGCTGTCTTTACCTGAGGCAATCATGTAGGTCACAGTTTCCTAACTACCTGGGTAAGTGGAAGCCATAAACTGGAAATGTTTGTTAGAGTTGAAGTCAGGTGAAATGAATTCAGCTAGTAAAATCAGTAGTTTTGTTAATTGGACGGAAATTCTACAAGGGAGATGCAACACATAGAGACACTTGATCAGTCAGCTTACGTAACATTAGTCATGAGGTGTCAGTCAATTGTATACAGCAGGAATTTCATTTTATTACCCTTTCAAATGTCTTTGATGAAATGAATATACACTTTGTATTTGGTATGGAGATTGGCAAGCCATCACTATTTCTAATCTCTAATCATACGCAACCTGCCACATTTTTTAGCTGAAGGATTTCTAAAATAGATATTCTTACAAGCAGATATTAACACTTGCCAGTCCAAAATGGTTCAAGAATGTTATTTTACATATTGCTAGTAATCTCATCCCAGAAATTTTTTTATAGAAAAAATGCCTTCATTCATAATTTGAAGAAATGCTGAACTTTGTCCTCTTGACATATTCTATCAAACTTATATTGCATGATGCTTTACATTGATTTTTGTAATACTTATTTTGTTTTACCAAATTTTGATTTTCAGGAGTCTGGGCTAAACAGACTATTTGTGCAAGGACTAGGTTTGGACCACTGATAGGGATCCGTAAACCATTTCCCCCGCCACCACATGAAGAAAAGAATGGGGATCTTGGATTTTGCAATTGGAAAGTAAAAATACTACTTTTGATTTCATTTATTGTGACAACTCATACCACATACTTTCCATGGCTCAGATGTGTGTATACTTACAAGTTGGTCTTTGAAATGAAAGAGATGATGAAATTCATAGGCAAGCACTGATCTTGGGTTGACATTAATTAGCCATGTAGGTGCTTTGTGAACACTGAGGTGCTTTGCTATTCAGATCTTAGTTTCAAATCAGCCTTAAGCACTATAATCATAAAAATACTTATCATCAGATCTGTGCATGTATGAAGCAGATTTTGAAAGAAATGTAAAAACTGTCTTTTGGCTGGGTTGTGTTTGTTTTCTGTAAGTGGCTGACGGTTGAGGAAATTTTATTTTCTTTCAAGGGCAATACTTCATGTTTGCTTAAAAGGACAATCACCACATTTACACATAGATTTAAGTCTCAGGCAAATGGAAGATCGTTTTGATGAGTAGGCCAATGGCCATGTTCAGGGTTACCTGTGAAACATTTACTAAAGACTGGACATTTTGACTTTCCCCAGAATACCTTCTGCTACCTTCAAGCAGAAATTACCGTATTTGCAACATGATGCACATGAAAGCTATTGCTTTCTTCGAAAGATTGAACTGGGAATAATGTTACTGACCCTATCAAAATCTACTAATAGATAAAATGGACAATAAAAAGTAAACTGCTTTAATCATCAGGATTTATCCATGGGTGCATGTATAGTAAGACAAACATTTAGTGATCTGCATAGTAGACTGTATCCTTAAGTCCATGTATAGTTAAACTAAAGTTTAATCACCAGAATAGTAGACTGTATCCTTAAGTCCATGTATAGTTAAACTAAAGTTTAATCACCAGAATAGTAGACTGTATCCTTAAGTCCATGTATAGTTAAACTAAAGTTTAATCACCAGAATAGTAGACTGTATCCTTAAGTCCATGTATAGTTAAACTAAAGTTTAATCACCAGAATAGTAGACTGTATCCTTAAGTCCATGTATAGTTAAACTAAAGTTTAATCACCAGAATAGTAGACTGTATCCTTAAGTCCATGTATAGTTAAACTAAAGTTTAATCACCAGAATAGTAGACTGTATCCTTAAGTCCATGTATAGTTAAACTAAAGTTTAATCACCAGAATAGTAGACTGTATCCACAGATATTTGTATACTAAAGACAGACTTAGTTCTTAGTGCAACTAGTGATACTATTTGGAAAGATATAGTTTGCAGTGATGACACATAAAAATGGCCATGGATAAGTTGAGAGAAATCCTGTTCTCTCCCAATCTTGCTAGTAGTAATGAAGTTTGTTTAATGGTCAGTAATGACTTTAATATTCTAATCTCAGTAGTGTTATTTATAATTCATACCATAATTGTTTAGAAAGTCGATAAAATTCAGTGCAACAGGTTTTCTGTGTTTACTTGATTTTCTTTCCTAATGCAGGTATTTGATGAAAATGGTAAGGCAGAGATGATAGATGTGAATAACGAGGATAATTGTAATTGGATGATGTTTCTTCGTCTCGCCAGCTCACTTGTTGACCAGAATATCATTGCATACCAGCAAAACAGCGACATATTTGTCATCACTTCTAAAGAGATTGACCCAGACCAAGAGTTGCTTGTCTGGTATTCCACAAACTATGCTAAAAATATGGGTTAGTATCACAGCCCTACATTCAGTAGTGTTAGCAGTTGATCTGTCAACAACATTTAATCAATATTGGCTTGTTGACAACTTCTGCAGACTGTGTTAGCAATAAGTAAATCAGGACATAATCACCTCTGAAAAGTTTAGTCCACCTGGGTGTGTCAATGGACATTGCAATTTTCAACTTTGACTGAGTAGCCACTGGGTAGATTTTAGTCAGACTGTGTGTGAATGTTCCTCAGGACATACTTAATCAAAATATTTGTTTGCGTATTTCCCCTATCATTAATTGACTTTTCCAGAATGACTAAGCCATTTTAATTAAACTTGGTTGTAAAGTTTATGAGCACATGCACTACCAAAATTTTGTTCAGGGTGACTCCCCTAGCAGCTGTGTAACTTCCTTACCAACAAGGTCAAAACCTATTTTTGCTCTGGAACTGCTGAACCAGTCAAATACTTGGTGAAAATGCTTGTTATGATATGTGCTATTAATCTTTTATCCAGGATGGTGCCTCTAAAAACAGTGTAGGAACTAGGTGGAAAATATTTTAGCCAGTTTTGATCAGGCATGATAAGAATGTTTGTTTGGATATGCTTAATCAGAATTATGTTCGAGGTGGCTCCCCTAGCAATGGTGTGTATTCCATAGCAGTCATATGGAAAATCCGTTTTCAACTTGTTCTCCAGGACAGCTGATCAGTTATGATTGGAATATTTCTTTGGACATGCTCTATCAAAATGTGTTTCATATGGCTTCCCAAACAGCAGTGTATCTTCTCCAGCAGCAATATGAAAAACCTTTCTTTGTTACTTCTGAACTACAATGGCTGAGCTAATTTTGATCAAACTTGATATGAAGGTTTGTTAGGAAATGCTTTATCAAAGTTATGTTCAGGGTGACCCTGGTTGCAACACTTTAACTACTAACCATGTAGAAAACCTATTTTCAACTTCTCTAGAATGACTGAGTCACTTTTGATCAGACCAGGTAGGAGTGTTTCTTAGGACATGCTCTATCAAATTTGTCTCCTCTAGTTCAGTGTCAGTGCAAAGGTACTTTAAATTGCAGTCACATTATATCTGTAAAATTAAAATGTCTGTAACATGACTTGAATGTGATCAAGAGTCCTGTTGCATTATGTATGGAAAATTTAACAAAGAGATTTTACTTCATAGATGCTGAGATGCTGGTGAGTAGGTTGAGCGTAGACAGTTTGTCAGTTCTTGGTTTGTACTCAAAGATTTATTTCTACCTTTTCTCTTGTCTATTTTTGCCAGTTTTGAGTTTAAATCTCTGTAAGGGAAAAATTATGATGGAATGATGCTTAGTTT
The DNA here is from genome assembly GCA_016617855.1 of Megalonaias nervosa. NCBI lineage: Eukaryota > Metazoa > Mollusca > Bivalvia > Unionida > Unionidae > Megalonaias > Megalonaias nervosa. Next base: position 160,563 of record JAECUM010092883.1, on the reverse strand, counting down.
CTTAATTAATTGTACCTACCAATACTCACAATATACTATTTGGTTATTTTTTTTTACTTTATAGGTGTATCCCAGGATCCAAGTGTTCAAAAAATTTTGCAGTGCCAGTTCTGTGGAAAGTTGTTCTCAGGGAAGATGAAGTTAAAAGAACACACACGGAAGCAGCATCCAGATGAACATCGGCAGGGGTGGAACTGTGTGATTTGCTGCAAGGGCTTAAGTTCTTCCAGCAAACTGAAAAACCACATGTTAAGTCACATGGGCATTAAGCCACATACTTGCAACACCTGTGGAAAGCAGTTCTCTGATCCTAGTAATCTCAGGACACATCTATCTATACATACAGGTAAATAAATATTTACATGTAAATAAATTCATTTTATAGAATAAGTAGCAGTGGCATTAATGAACAACACAACAACCACTGCAACAGAAAAAACCCAACCAAAATAGCAAGAAATAATGATAGTCAGACATGTGTTACGAATATGTAATTTAATTACTTGTGTGTTAATTTTAAATTCTTTTTTATTTTATTTTTGTATCATTACATTTCATTGTAATGATTATTTTCACGGGATCTGATATTTTTGAAAGAGATATTATATTTATATAAAACGTAGTATGACTCGCATAAGCACGATTTTATCCTGCCGTGGTTTGTCGATTGAGTAAACACTACGCGAAAACGATTGGTTATTGCCAAGGTCATTTTCCTGGCCCACGTGAAATTGCATTGTTTACTTTGTTATTTGATGATGAAATAGTCGCGCGTTTCATCGTGCGTGCTTGAAATGACGTCTTAGTTCAGTTTAAAAATACTCAGATCCCCGTGAAATATTCAGTCGTACAATATATCTTCAAGAAGAAGGATATATTTCTATTAGGTGCCGTAAAGAGTTGTATTTTTACATCTTTGGAGCTCGAGATGTTTATCATAGATGACAGCTTGTTTCAGAGGTTCATTTATTTTTTAGAATATTATAATTTATTCCCTGGAGAACTATACAAGTGACAAAGACATTCAATGGAAATTTATTCTAAATTGAAACATTACAAGTTGTGGTTCAATGTGGAACTCTTGACATTTGTATAAAGACTTCACCTGACATCATCATCCTCCATCTTGGAACGTCATCAAGATTCGAACCTGGATTCAGTTAAAACTATTTAGTGATAAGACTTGTATTTTTTCAATACTAGGATAAATGTTTGGATTGTCTTCACAAACTGTAAGTCCTATTTTCTATTTTCACCTTTTCACCGTGTTTTCTGGGGAAATAAATTATTTTTGTTAAAACTTACAAAGCTTGTTGGTTTCACTCTTTTCTTTTGTTTCTTTTGAACGAGCCTATACGTAACACATGTCAGTAGTGGCCGCCTATGGGAAAAGTCAAAACTGGCCTTTGTACATAGGTGACCTCCACAGGTTCACCATTCAGAACTGATCTTTGAGCAATTACTATGCACTAAATATCATTATTGTTGCAGTTATACCTGTCTGTACCTCCACTACTGCACATTCTTTTAAAATAATCACCTGCTTGGACTTAGTCTCCTTGAAATCATCTATCACTGATGATAGTGGTAATTGTGCCAGTACTGTTCAAGCCATTGCTACTGGGGGCCCCAAGTAGCCAAGTGGTCTAAAGCGCTCTCCGTTACGGATCACTGCCATCTCACCTCTGTCTGCGTGGGTTCGAGTCTAGGATTCGGTGAATGTGGATATGTGAGAAAGCTTGCCAGTAGCTTCTCATGGGTCGGTGGTTCTTTCCGGGGATTTCCTAGTTTCTTCCTCCACCATTAATACTGCCGCCATGTATAGCCTATCGTATGCTGAAAAATGGCGTTAAGCCCCACATCAACAACAACAACAACCATTGCTACTGAAGCTTCTTGGCACTTCCATCCATCATCACAGATATGAATTGAACATTCTCACAACTGCTTCAGTAGGACTTTGAATCCTAGAAGTGGCTAAAGTATATTTGGTGTAATACAATGCTGGTAACACCAGGTCCTTTCCTTCCCAGGTAGCCCACTTTTGACTATGGATTCCATCAAGCACTTGGCTTCTTGATTCATGTCAGCTGCGCACTCACTGTCATTCATGGAGTCCTTAAACCACTCGTGGAGGTTTGTAACTGGTTGCTCACTCAATGTTAGTATCACTTCCTCTCCTGTTTTGAACTTGCATCTATCTTGCACCTTCCATTTCTTCAGGATCAAACTTCTTGACTTAGATGACTTGAACTTTATCCTGTCTCAGTTAAACATGTTTCAAAGATCTTCTAAAATCTACCGTCTGGTTCTGACTTTGATGTAACTGTCATATCATCCATGAAGGCCCTTGTAAGAGACTGCCAAACTCCAGATGACATAATTGGTCCTCGGCTCAACATTTCTGCAGATTTCACAAGGAGATTTGTTGAAACTAAAAATATAACCACCAAAATGTACATCCAGATATGATGAGAACTTATAATCTCTGCCATGCTGTTGTGTGGTTTGACATGGCAATGCACATTTTGAAATTATTGAGGTAGTGTTGAAGCATGTCTCTGAACTTCTGCATGATAATCCTCTAGAATCAGTTCACCAACTTTTGTGGAATGCTACCATGTGTATTGGTGAGGTCTAAGCACAACACTGTCAGATTGGTCACCTTTGTTTTCCTTAGTCTCCTGGATGATCTCAGCTGAGACAGTTGTGTTCTCAAGGCAACCAGGTACTTCCAGGACTCCACATTTCTGACCTGAAGTATCGATGTACTTGTTCTACCACATATTTCATCAGACATTGGGCATATCTTATCTTCCATGTTTAGAAAGGATGTTGTCTTGAATTGCTTGATTCCTGATGAATTCTTTTCCTTTGGAATAAAGCAGCCCTCTGCAAGCGGTCAACTCTCTGCCAACTTGCCTCTTCTCCATATGATCTTTACTAGCTTCCAAAGTCATCCAGTTAGTTGTGGACAATATTTTTGTAAGGAACACCATTTGGTCCAGGAGCTGATGCCCATGCATCGTTTATGATGTCCTTCACTTTTTGTAGTGTTGGTTCTGAATTGTCATTTGCAACTGCTGGTTCTTCGGGGTTTTGAAGTCTGTGTTGCTATCCTAGGTCTTTCTCACTGTCTAGATCAGTGTTGGTTTTTCTAAAGTGTTTTTCCAGCTGTTCTTTGATACATTCAAGCCTTACTGATTTTTAGTCTCCTAACAGATATTCAACAAAGCCAGATGGATTGGCAGTGAAGTGCATATGTTCTCTTCTGTTCTTCCAGATGTTCTCTGCTCATTTCGCTGTCTTCAGTCTTTCATGTAGGTTATTTTTGGGGTCACTCATTCCATTTTTCTTTTAAGCCCCAGCATTGTGAACCTTTCTGTCAGCAACTCTGCTCTAACAAGTCTTTTGATGTCTGCGGTTTTTGTTTGGGAGTGTATTTCCCTGCTTCTTTTCTTCTATACCAATACTGTATGATGGTAGACATGGCTTCTGCCTTTTCAGTCAACACTTCCTACCCATGTTACTTCCAATGGTTGGTCCTCCATCTCACTAGCTTGTGGTGGCAAGAGAGGCAATAGGCAAGAGTTATTCCACTTTGTGTAATATATACATAAACAACAAATTTTCTTCTTTTAGTTGGGCTAGATTTGAGATGTAGCAAGCTTATATCGTAATCTTAAGTATTCTTGGAGAAATATAATTTACTCAAAAACTTGCTTTTCATAGACAGACTGGAAGGAGACAGAGAGGAACATAGTTTTTCCTTCCCCAGGTTATCCATGAATAGTCTGTGATACACTGTCACCAATGCCTGTAGTGACCCACCTGAGGTTCCAGTCAACTTCCTTTTCATCAAATTTGGAGCAGTCTTTTCAGAAAATGATGGGTGACCCAAACTGTGTCAGAAGGTCTCTGGATTTTGTTGTCCAAACCCTTCCAGTTTCTATATCATCATGAAGGAACTCCTAAGCGATCGCATGAAGGGGGTGTTTTACACTAGAAAGTTTAGTTTTTGTCTGTAAAGGACGGTATAGGTAGTAGGAAAACCACACACACAGGTTTATAACATCTTTTCTGAAGAAATCCAGTGGCAATTGAGACCTACAATGAGTATGTGACAAGTTTTGACATGTCCAATGCATTTTTCACTATTCTGATTTATAAGACCCAATCAGAGCCCTTGGATCTTCAGTAATTTTGACATGTCCAACACATCCTTTCATATGTTGATTTATTAGACAATAGCCAAGCCCTTGGGCCTTCACTAAGTGTTCAGGATGTCTGTCTCGGAGAAAATAATGTTCCTGCACAACATACCGTAAAAATCAGTAACTTTGGTTTTTGGTTCATGTTTAGTGTAGAGAAGTCAAACCTTATCACTTTTGAACATTTTGTCCAACTTGGTATGGAACCCTTAACACATATGAACTTGGCATCTTTCTCCCAAACACATGGAAAGTATTGTTCATCCATCAGAGAAGGCATCAATTAGGATGTTGAAATTGGATCATCAACAAGACGTTTGACCAGTTCAAGATGCCCTTAACAGAGAAGGTAGCATTCCTGGTCAACATACTACAAAAACATTTGTTAAGTTTAGTTTTTGTTTTGCAACATAAACAACCATACTTCCCTCATTTGTGATCCAGGATTGATAATCAATGTAAAGAAGTTGGATCTTATCCTTTCTCAGCATTTTGTCTACATAGATATGGAACCCATGAGACATATTAACTTGACATCTTTCTCCCAAATGCATCTAAGGTATAGCCTATGCATAAGAGAAAACCTGAAACTAAACATTGTTTATCCAAGGAATTCTTTTATAGCTCCTCAACCTATTCAATATTTCTTTGGTTGGGGAGCACGCTAACTACTGGACTTGATGAGATGGTCAGTAGTATGTGGATACTTCAAGAAGAAGCTCTTATATCAGCCTCTTGGAAATGAAAGCCATTCTCAATGCCTTCCACACATGTATGGAACTTATTGATTAGCACATTAATAATAATGTTGAACAATTCATTTGACATATCTCTGCAAGAACAGTAACAATCACCACACCTATACCTCAAGGTAAGAGAATACCTTGATGGATACCGGTAAGCCCAATATCAGGTAATATGCAAGCCCAATATATTCCTGGCCAGCTCAGTGTTCTGGCTGACTCCATATCAAGGATAGTACAGTTGCTCGTACAGTTATCTCTCTTTTGGAACCTTCCATCAGGTCTGTACCCTTTGGGGCTGTCTGATGCTTGAGATTTCTTTTTCATTTTGCCAGGCCCCAAAAACATGGGCTGTAGACACTCTTTCAATCAGCTTGATCCAGTACGTACTCCCAGATGTTACCAGAGCACGGACAATATCCACATCAACTGTAAAAGATTATTCCTACTGCTGAAGGCAGGAATGCAAGACATAACTCTGCAAATGCTGGCCACTTGGCTAAAGGGAATTATTAAATCAGTGTACTCTGAACTCAAGCAAAATCTAACAAAGATTTCACAAATGAAATTTCAACTTACAAAATAATACCAACATCCATGAGTCTGTCTGGCATTGAACGTAATTTATCAGTTTGGGATATAATGGAGTCGCCTGACTAGTCTGCCTTCTCTAGCTTCCATTTTGCATGACATGGCCTCACTAAGGAGAGAACTGAATCTTGTTGGGTTAGTGGTAGCTGCACAGACAGTAGCCACTCCCCATTCGTGAAAGCACAATGTTAGACCCTGACATGAATATGTCACTTTTGTTGGATTAACCTGGGAAACATTTGATGGTGAAACAATGATCAAGTCCTGAATCCCACAGGGATTTCCCTTGCTTGTGTATAGACAAATTGTCTCTTCTTGTGCTAAACTAACATTAGTTTATCCTTTTAGCAGAGCAAGCATACTCCTGCTGGATGAATGGTAGAGGTAGGATACTTAGCATTTCATTCTCCTCCTATCTATTCTCCTAATGTGATCAGATAATGTTTCTCCAGTAATACTTACCTATCAATGTACAAATAATCCCCACCCTTCCCCACAATGCAAGAATCCTTAATTAAAAATGCTAGTACATCTGGAATGGCCACCCATTTTATAAGGCCACTTTCCTGGTGCAGAAGGGGTGGCCATATAAGAGGGGGACCAATGTGTGCGTGTGCGTGTATATATATATATATATATATATATATATATATATATATATAGACAGAAAGAAGACATTTTTTTTGTCTTTCTGGAAGAGCTGAATTTGGAGGTTGCATAGAAAGTTTTCCTAATGTAATGTAATCAGGTAAGTATCATTTGAGAAATATAATTTACAAAAAATTTGTTTTCATAGCTATTAGTAAATTTGCACAGTTTTGAAATTTCAGGACATTAAGTTAGAATGTAATGCTGAACAGGTTCAGGGTCATAGGGCCAAGTTCTATCCATTGCCCAATCATAATACCGTTGAAGATACATCCATTACTTTCGAATTTAGCCCTCCCAAGCAAATATATTTTTTGCTTGTCTTGTAGGTGGCACTGAGTTACTGTATAAGGTAAGATAACTCTGTATGGTTTCAGGTTTTAGGGATTCTTGTTGGTACTCTTTGAATCAAGCGAGGGTAAAAGATGTCTTTAATTTTGTTCACTTGGGAGATTGATTTACAATATAAGGTAAATTTTATCAAAGTAATATATCTTACTATAAAATATTGATTTCTCTTTGACAGGGCAAAGAAAATTCCAGTGTCAAATGTGTCCGAAAACATTTAGACAGAAGGCTCATTTAGACTCCCATCTCTTGACTCACTCGGGGGAGAAAGAGTATCCATGTTTGCACTGTAATAAATGGTTTGCCAGACCTTCTGACCGAAAGACTCACATGTACATACATACTAAAGAAGTTGTTTATAACTGTGATTTGTGTGGTAAAATTTTCTACAAAAGCCAGAATTTGAAAAAGCATATGCTTGTCCATTCAGGAGACAGAAAATTCATATGTAATTTGTGTGATAAACGATTTGGAACCAAATATCACCGAGATCGCCACTGGAAGAAGTGTAAATACAGAATGAAGGTTGATGAATCAATTACATCTGATGATGTTTTCCAGTCAAATAATTGTATTGGAAGTAGTGATAATTAAATTTTAACTATGATATAGATCAGATTGCACATGGATTTATTGGAATAAATTGAACAAATTTACCAACCTTTTGAAGGATAAATATTTGTGTATTAAAGTTCTTCAGTCATTAGTTTTGTTGTATTTCTTAAAACAGTTTCACTTTTTACTGTCCAGCTACCCATTCATCATTTGCTCTCTCAATCTCATTTGAATTGTCTGACAGCTCATCAGTCTCTGTCACTCTTTCTTTCTGCCTGTTCTAGAAAGTACAATTGCAGATAATAATCTAGAGTTCCTTGTAAGCCTTTAACAAACTAATGTAAGTTACTAGTGGTAAAAAATTTGCGTAGAAAGGAATTGGGGTTGGGTATTTTCATTTTCTTCTTTCCAAACATGTATTATGGTATTATGGTATGACCACGTGTCCATCATCTACCATCATTTGCTTATTAGCTGCTTAAGATTCCATGTTTTGTTGTAATTAAGGATCATAATTTTCCTTTTATATTAAAAATATTTGTTTACATACATATGTATCTATAGAGTTCAATGGCAGATCAACACAATCTTGGCAATATGGTGCAATGTAAGTTTAGGAATTGTAAAATTGGAGTGCAGAATGAAGATAAAACTGCAAAGTAGTAAAATCTCTAACATTCAGAGTCAGATTTTTAATATAAACAGATTACTTTCAGAAAGTTGAAGATCTCCTCAGCTGGAATATCATCAAGGGACAAGTTTAAGTGCAAAAATGTTAGGGCCTTTTACAACCTGCAGGAGGGTGAATAGACCCCATTCTGCATCTCTGAGCTCACAAAGGTTTATCTATGCTTAGAAGTAATTTTTTCTTTTCCAATATATGATTTATTTCCGAAGAGAACATAGCCTTGTACAAGCCATATGTAAATTTATACATTTATTTGAGGAGAGCTATTTTTTAAAAACAAAAACATTACCACATTTGAAATTCTTAAGTAATTGGAAGCAAGTTCAATATGTTTGGAAAATAAGAGTTTTTCAATTGCAATTGCTAATAATGTCAAGTGAAAGTGACTGAAATATTGCTCATCAGGAAAGAATGGTATAAGGTTTAATATTTTTATCAGCTCATATGATCAAAGCTTACCAAGATTAAATAAAAGATGGTATGAGGTTGATTATTGAGGTCAATGTCAACTTAAATGATAGTATTTCTTCCATGATAAGCACAGGGACCTAGCTGCATAAATTCATTGAAAAATTGGGTATGGGTTTATCATTAGACAGTGCTTTCCTAACATAACAATTTGCTAAAACATCTTTTAAAGAGGCAATGGTCTTATCAAGGATGGGTTTATCATTGGAGATATATGGTTATTTTCTTTGTTTTAGATGTTTACCAATGGAAAGTTTGTGTATCTGTGTGTCTTATCAAGGATGGGTTTATCATTGGAGATATATGGTTATTTTCTTTGTTTTAGATGTTTACCAATGGAAAGTTTGTGTATCTGTGTTTGAGGTAAAATGTGTGGTTTTGGAAAATTTACATTTTGTTAGGGAGAAGTCATGGATTCCAACAACATGCTCCAAATCTTCACGTTCCAAGTCCTGATTTGCTGGTCTTTCTGCCAAAGCTTTCCAAAACCAGTCACCACTGGAACTACCTTTGTTTCATTATATAGTAGTGTCCAGTTTAGATAGGTTTGATTCCTATTGTGATTGCTGTTGGGGAATCAAAATGTGTGGTCATTCTGCAGAAACTGGGCTACATAGGGGCCAAAATGTGTGGTTATTCTGTAGAAACTGGGTTACATAGGGGCCAAAATGTGTGGTCATTCTGCAGAAACTGGGCTACATAGGGGCCAAATTATGGGAGTTTAACTGTAGATCCCATACAAGTGCCATTTTTTCCTTCACTGGGACAATTAAAACAAAGGATCTATATTCCCACTGTAGCACATGTCAAAGTTATGGCCTTCTTGATTTTCCAGTTGCGAGTAAAGTTGGAATTTTTCCCCAACTTGATAGCATGAAGCAGTTAACCTCACAGAAAGAAAACAGAATTGCTGTATCTACTCATTAGCATATTGATCTTTTTAAAACATTTGGAACATCCAAGATGGCTGCCACTTTAGACAAAAAAATACTTAGCTGTGACAAATTTGACTTCTGAGTTAGTTCCTATGCATATCATTTCAGTTTATTGTTGTGATTGACTTTAAGGTTTGGATTTGTTTATTTTGCAATAATTTGTAAACTTACACTTTGCGAGTCACAAATGTTTCTTAAAGACTACATAAGGCAGGGGTCTAATATGGTTTCCTAATACTAGATCAATAAAGCTTAGGAGTGGTCTATAATGACGGAATACATTTTGAGATCGACCAGTGTATCACAATTCAGACAATACAAACATGCAGACTCTGATCAGTAGTTTATGATGTTGGCAACATTTCATATACAATATATAGTAAGAAAATTCTAACTGTTAATAAAAGAATTATTATAAACAGAAACTTCTAATAACACAGTTTCCATGCATCTGCTGAAGTGTTTCATATCAGGAAGCAAGGAAATGGATCAAATTTAACATCCATTTCAGCCAACCATGTTCTTTTTCCAAAAACCAATCAAAGAGCTTTTCTTCTCGTGGGTCGGTGGTTCTTTCCAGGGTTTTCCCGGGTTCTTCCTCCACCAATAATACTGGCCGCCATGTATAGCCTATCATGTGCTGAAAAATGGCGTTAAGCCCTACAACAACAACAACAACAATAACAAAGAGCTTTTCAACAAAGTTTTCACTACTGCTGTTCACTCATTTAAAACAGTATTCGATAGAACTTTTTCACTACTCCAGTTCACCCATTTGGAACAATATTTCAAAGGAAATAATGGAAAATGCAACATTGAATTTTTTTCACTATTGACTGATAAATTGTGTATAACACTAAACATTGAATGACTAATAACTTATACCATTATTACACTGAATGACTAATAACTTACACCATTGTTACATTGAAAGACATCTACTGCAATTGCTCCCGCTACACTATTTTATGTAAACGAGGTCAATGCTGTAAATAACTCAGGGTTTTTTGCATGTCATGTAAATGATGTCAGTGTTGTAAAACAAATTTTTTTTTTTTACAATGCTATATAAATGATGTTGATGTAAATATCTCGGGGGTTTTTAGTATCTACTTCTCAAATGCATATGTAATGGCAATGATTTTATTTTACTCATCACAACTACAATAAAACAATGTAGTTTATTTGGAAGAAATCTGGTGTCACTATAATCAGAGAAAAATTCATCTGTGTGCAGGAGAGAGGGATGGAAGGAGAGAAAAGTGTTGAATGAATCTGAGTAATCAATCATGTAAATATATAAATAATATAGGGTCAAAAGTTATACAAGTCCACAAAACTAATTTCACCCTCATTAAAACATTAAAAAGTTGTTTATTATTATTATTGTTATTATTATTATTATTATTATTATTATTATTATTATTAAAACTTTCATTTTACCATACAGAATTACCAAGTGATAGAAAAATTCTATGTGCTGTACTTGGTTGGGCAAGCTCTAGCCTGGCAAGCTGATTATACAGAAAGACTAACCTAGCTGACAATGGAATTGGTCAGTGGTATGCTTGCATTATTTACGTGACAGATGCCACAAGCACTACCTCTCTTGGATGGTAGGCAAAAAGTCCATCACAAGTTAACTCTTGAAGGAATGTTTGTTCCCACTTACAACTAGGCCGACTGAAGCAATTGAAGTTCAAACCAATTGTTTGGGGACTCTCTCCAAAGGCCAGGATGGGACATAAAATATTAAGATCCTGGGTAAAGAATTGCTCACCTTTAGGCTATTATAGTTGCCCCAGTATATAACCCATGGCAGTGCCTTGTAGCCCTGAATTTAGGAAGGTTCCTTATTTTCATTGTTCTTTTTTGAACTCAATGCAGTTTGTGCAACATATGCAGTGAAATCCATCCAGAAAGGACACATCGACCACAGAATGGTTTTGTTCATGAACAGGTGTTCTTTTTTATAAAGTGAAATATGTAAAATAAACAATGAAGAGAAGGGGTTAATAAAAGTATGTCATTTATGATCATGTGTCATTTATGGGCATGTCCACTAAAATTAGGTTGACGGTAGTGGCACCTCAGTCATCCTTGAGTGGATTGAATGGCAGTTGGAGTTGAATCTGATCTTCAACCCCTGATAGATACTGTGCATATATTGGAATACTTTTGCTGATTTCCCCATAATAGCAAGTGGTGGGAAGGTGAGAGGAAAGGTTGTTGTTGTTGTTGTTGTTGTTGTGGGGCTTAAGGCCATTTTTCAGAACACGATAGGCTATACATGGCGGCCAGCATTAATGGTGGAGGAAGAAACCGGGAAATCCCCGGAAAGAACCACCGACCCACGAGAAGCTACTGGCAAGCTTTCTCACATATCCACATTCGCCGACTCCTAGACTCGAACCCACGCAGACAGAGGTGAGATGGCAGTGATCAATAATGGAGAGTGCTTTAGACCACTCGGCCACTCGGGGGCCCCAGAGGAAAGGTTGTACATAGTCTATTATGACAATGGTTTGGGCAGGTAAGAGGAAAGATTGTACATACTCTGTTATGACAATGGTTTGGGCAGGTAAGAGGAAAGGTTGTAAATGCTCTTTTATGACAATGGTTTGGGCAGGTAAGAGGGAAGGTTGTAAATGCTCTGTTAGACAATGGTTTGGGCAGGTAAGAGGAAAGGTTGTACATACTCTGTTATGACAATGGTTTGGGCAGGTAAGAGGAAAGATTGTACATACTCTGTTATGACAATGGTTTGGGCAGGTAAGAGGAAAGGTTGTAAATGCTCTTTTATGACAATGGTTTGGGCAGGTAAGAGGGAAGGTTGTAAATGCTCTGTTAGACAATGGTTTGGGCAGGTAAGAGGAAAGGTTGTACATACTCTGTTATGACAATGGTTTGGGCAGGTAAGAGGAAAGATTGTACATACTCTGTTATGACAATGGTTTGGGCAGGTAAGAGGAAAGGTTGTACATACTCTATTATGACAATGGTTTGGGCAGGTAAGAGGAAAGGTTGTACATACTCTATTATGACAATGGTTTGGGCAGGTAAGAGGAAAGGTTGTACATACTGTTAGGACAATGGTTTGGGCAGGTAAGAGGGAAGGTTGTAAATGCTCTGTTATGACAATGGTTTGGGCAGGTAAGAGGAAAGGTTGTAAATGCTCTGTTATGACAATGGTTTGGGCAGGTAAGAGGAAAGGTTTTACATACTCTGTTATAACAATGGTTTGGGCAGGTAAGAGGGAAGGTTGTACATACTCTGTTATGTTAAGGTATTGGGGAGGTCAAAGGAATAATCATGCCTATGCTAATCATAGTAAAGGGCGGGAAGATCAGAGGAAAGATTATTCCCATACTATCATGACAAAGTGTGGGGAGGTAAAATATAATTATGCTGACTTACAGCAAAGTGTGGGGGAGGTAACAAAAATAGTTATACTCACTATCATGGTGGGACAACAGTGTGTTAGAGGTTGGAGGTCAGAGGAAGGTTATACCCACTCTATCATGGCAATGTGTGGGAGGTCGAAGGATTAGTTATGCTCACTTTATCTTGGCAAGGAGTGGTAATGGTCAGAGGAAAGGTTATGTTCATTCTGTCATAGAAAGGAGTGGGGAGGTCTTACAAAAAGTTGCATCCACTCTGTTATGGCATTTGAATTGGGTAGGTCAGCGGAAAAGTTATACACACTATCATAGCAAGGAGTGTAGAGGTCAGAGTGAAAGTTATATCAACTCTGTCATGGCAAGGGGTGAGAAGTTCAGAGGAAAAGCAAGTAAAACTTTGGTATAACCTTATATTGTGCATAAAACAAAATGTATTGACAATGTCTTTGAACAAATTACAGCTACTTTTGGGCAAGTATTAATCACTTGCCAGAACATATTAGTAATTGTAAAGTTTGCGTCTGTCCCTAAAAGTCTCCATGGATTTTCGGAAAAAATTGCTTAGGTTGAAACTCTTTGGTCTTAAACTAAGTAACAGAAAAGAGCAAATACCAAGTTTTGTAAAATTCAACAAATAATTTATTTCCCTAGAATGCAAAGTGAAAATTTAACAAGAAATTAAATTATTATGAATGAGATCCAAGATATTCCTAAAAGTTCTATCACAAGTCCAAATATATGAAGCTTCAATTGAATTCCAGAGATATTTCAAATACATTCCAATATTGAATATGTTGATGTTCCTGTAGTCTCAAATGGGCTAAAGTGCCAATGGGCTGAAATGTGATGATGTGTTAGCAATATTGTGATATACCACAATAATATAATCCTAAATGCCCTTGACCGAATTCATTATAATTCCAAATTAATGTTTTAGTGCAAAGAGTATTAATGAGCACTTCGTATTTCCAGTGAATAATAATTTGACTAAATAAATCCACACACAATAAAAACTGAATATAACAATAAGACTGATTCTGCTTTGGATGTTAAGTCAAGATTGAATAATTTTTTGGGAAACAAGATTTTATACCCCTTTACTTGACCTATGTAGCAGTTACCATTTTCTGAAAATACTCTGTCAGCTTAACGAGAAATTTCCATTCTGGAAGTTTCTAAGGTTAGAATCAACATTGTATCTTTGGTCAAATTGAAGTAAACTTGTTTACTATTAATGATAAACTGAATATTTAATCCACAATCATAGAAAAAATGTTTGCTATGTAGTCTGTTGTTTACAAAAAAATTGCCACTGGTCATGTACACCATTAACTTCATTTTGGACAAGGTCAAGTACAAAATACAGATATACATAACATACAATCATTAAGAAAGCCAAGAAACAAAAATTATATATATATATATATATATATATATATATATATATATATATATATATATATATATCTCACTTACCTTAGTGAGATGTTAGAAATCACCATTGAAGGATTCTGAAGAGGGTATATTGCAAACTTAATGCATTATAGAAGTGGTAATTAATAGATACTGACCTATACAAAATTTAGGCCACACAGTAAATGGAAGGCTGACCTGCTGTTTCCCAGCTTTCAGAAATTGTTGTGTACAAACAATTTGTATTTCAGTTCATTTTTTATATTGGTGCCATTTATTTGTAATACTATAAAAACCACAACACTATTTCAGATACAGTTATTAAATATTAGTATAGTTTTTATCAGTCAGGTAGGGTATAACATTTCTAACTCTATTTTTATGGTCAAGATAACAGGTTTGGTTTTTTACTACAAACACTATAGAAGTAGGGGTTATGTAATCTTGCCTCACTGTGTGGCAGTGAACAAAAACAAATCAAGAATCATTCAATGGAATTCACTGGCAGTAATAATGTTACAAGAAACCTTCATTAACATTTTATTAAACTGGTGCTTTGTTGATTGAAACCTTCATTAACATTTTATTAAACTGGTGCTTTGTTGATTACAAGGACCATATATAATAACAAGGGAAGTAAATAACACGAGTGGAAACAACCTGGGATAAAAAAAACCTAAAAACATCTCTGTCTTCGACAAGATGTGATTTATCACACCTCAGCAAAATGCCAACTCACTTGACCTGAGAAGAGACTACCTGCACGTATGGCATATACTTGCAAGTAATTGCTATCATCTCTCTACTATTACCTCACCCAAGTAAAGGTCAAGTTTATAACATCTTCAATACAGATTTATGATTTTAGTTATTGTAATTACTTTAAAATGAGCAAAAATAAATATTCTTCAACAATGATCATGTTTATAGAAGCAAAAAGAGATCCATTATCCCTTTGTTAAATACACTTTTGCCAAACATGTTACACATTAAATATTAACAATCTGAAGAAATTTTTTTTATGATATTTTTGTCAATATGTTATGTATATTTAATTTATATTGTGTGCTTGACATTTGTCTGTGATTTAGGGTAGAATTTGGGCCTGCTTCACTTTTGTATTTTATTAAAAGATGTTTACTTTGATTTGAAGTTAAGGCCTAACTTTATTTACAAACTTAGAATGTTCTGGAAGCAAACTTTTTTTTAACAGTTCAATGAAATTGTTTGTTTTAAATTACCTACATCCTAGGCATTCTATTTTGTCTTAGGTCAAGTGAAATTAGTATATATAGGATGAGGTCAACAAATATTCATTTCTGTTTTAAGTTTAGTGTGTTGAATCATCTGCTGTTGTGTTCAGATATAAGTTGAGAAGATTAATATATTTAAGTTATTTACTGTGCACTGGGTACCTAATATACATTGTAAAATCCCCAACATATAAGTGTATAATATACTCATGGTGAAAGTGAAAAATCGAAATAATTTTGTTTGTTTTGAAATGTGATACCATTTAGGCTTGGGGCAGGGTGTCTTGAAAAAAAATTTAACTGGGTCATATATTTTTGCTTGATCCTAATTAATAGGAGAAGTTTTATCACATGATAATACAAAACATATTGATATATGGAAAATAAAAATATTTTTTCCTGTAGATGAGAGGGAAAAAATGAAATGAAAAAATTATCAAGGAAAATAATTCCATAAATAATAGGTGCTCTTTCATACAAAATATGCTATGAAATATTGCCAACAACTATATATGTTATTCAGTCAGTCTCTTTCATACAAAATAAGACTGCTATGAAATATTATCAACAACTATATTTGTTATTCAGTCTTTTTCATACAAAATAAGACTGCTATGATGTACATGTATCACCAACAACTATATTTGTTATTCAGTCAATCTCTTTCATACAAAATAAGACTGCTGTGAAGTATTACCAACAACTATATTTGTTATTCAGTCAATCTCTTTCATACAAAATAAGACTGCTATGCAATATTAACAACAGTTATATTTGTCAATCTTTCAGTCAGTAAGTACACAAGTCTAGTTATCATCGTCTCAAAATGTTTTGGAAATAATGTTTAACATTTGTTCAAGTGTATTTTAATCAGCGTTCCGTATTCAAGCACTTTTTTTTTTTTTTTGTCTGTGCCGGATTTTGATGTTAGCCACCGTTTTTACGTCAAATCAATTAACTTCCGGTTTGAGACGAGTTAGAAGCTGCAAAAGTTTTGTTGATTTACGACGTTCATTTAAAATGTCAACAATTAATTACAGTAAATGGGATCATATTGAGGTAAGTGTATTTGGTGAATTAATAGTGTACAAAATTAAAAATTTTCATTCATATTTGAGCAAGTAAATGCCAACAAATTGCGGGCTTTGCGTATCTGGAAGTTTCTGGAAGCAGCTGTTTTATTCCAGGCTGTGTACAAGTTTGTGAGCGCAGAACATAGGATTAAAAAGTTACTTGGTTATTTCACCTGAAGGAATATTTTAATAAATAATAATTAATTTAATATTAGTTTACATGGTTCTGTAACATATTCGCATACCCTCCCGTTTATTTGTACCCCCATATTGATTTTTAAAACGAAAAGCATAAAGGATAGGAAAAAAGAATGAAAAAAACTTAAGTCATATCATTCACTGATATATAATTTCTAACAGACCGTAGTCAAGGAGCCCCAAACACTCGAATTTTGGGGCTTTCAACTCAAACGGAAGCTCCCGATGTAACGATGTAAACAAGTAAACGGACTACACTGTCCGTTTCTGGTTTCTGTAATAGTCTATTTCAGTAAAAACTGCGTCGTCTGTGTCCAGTATTTGCAATGTCTAGTTTTAATATTTCTAAAACAATTGAAGAAATAAATAGGAGGAACTCTTATCTACATTTGTTGAAAAATATGTGAATCTAGAATTGACGGAATTGTTGAGATTTTCAAAGATGGCGAACCACATCACATCTGATGCTTGGAAACATAGACTGGCCCAAGCAAAATACAGCGACTGTGTTGCTAAAGAAACTCCCATTTGATTCGAAACACCAACAAGCTGACAGTATTTTGGACCCCCTGACGACAGTCAGGTTAGAACTTATAAATCAATGAATGAAATGACTAAATTTTGTGCATTTTGTATATTCTTGATGCCTTCTGTTGTTAAAATCGGTGGTGGGTAAAGGCATATGGGATGGTGTGAGAATACTGTACAATATTTGCATTCTCCAATTTGTTTGTATTCCCCTACCGATTTGTTGTTGTTGTTGTTGTAGGATTTAATGCCATTTTTCAGCACAAGATAGGCTATACACGGCGGCCAGTATAAATGGTGGAGGAAGAACCTGGGAAAACCCTGGAAAGAACCATCGACTGATGAGAAGCTGCTGGCAAGCTTTCTTACATACCCACATTTGCAAAATCCGAGACTCGAACCGATGCAGACAGAGGTGAAATGGCAGTGATCCGTAACACCCTACCAATTTTAAAAATGAAAAGCATCCAGGATATTAAAAAATGCACAAAACCACAGGAGTCGGATATTTTGTCCATTAAGTACGATGAAATCTCTGACAACACGCAGTCACCTTATTGGTACTATAAATTAACATGAGGAGTGCAAGCGTGACCCTGGCCTCCACTCAATTCGACTTTTGTCACACATCTTTTATCCCTTCAGAATCGCCAAAAGACTGAAAAGCTACACATATCCATTCAAAATACAGTAATGTACCAACGCATAACTCGCTGACGACCATCTTGTGAATCTAATCCAGTGAATTAACCTTTATTTTTGCCATTACGGTCACAGTGTCTTTCTACAGGGTTCCATCAGGCTAGATACTGTCATCAGGTGTCAAACTACCAGGCGAAGTGGGTGACTGTTGCCCAAAAAATGTAAACTTTGACTTCTTCTCTTAGGAGAGTGAAAATGACTTCACCCTGTTATTTTTTTGGAGGTACATTGACTGACCATACTTTTTGAGATGCCCCTGCCTTGCCTTAGCCAGGCTAATTCTAGTATTGTGTTATAGCAAAATGTATTCATCAAGCCATCAGTAGCTATGCCTAGTTTTGATGGCAATTATGCTAACAAACACTTGCACATTCACAGGCATGTGTTTTGATAGCTGATTGACCATTAACCGTTTCCCGAGTAAGTTAGCAACTATCACGGCCCGATTTCCGCACGTTATCCCTTGATGATAAAAACATACAAACTTTAACAATAGTATGTAAATATCAGTTTGTGTTTTAAGATCCAAATTGGTGATCTGGATATTTTAACTGCCTCTTGTATACTATTTCATCATAAAACTAGCTTAGAACTGTAAGTGTACCAGTATTACTAACAGTGAAATAATGGCGGATATTGCTATGTCTGGGAAGTACCAGTTTATTAGATTGTCTGTTTTCATAAACCATTGGGCAATTATATTCAGAAAAATATACAATGCATAGAAAGCGAAGTCTAGGTATTATGTTATTGAAGATTTAGCTTTAAAATCAATTATGTAGGTCAGACAATGCTATGTTGTGGAATTCGTGAGAAGTGTTGTAAGGTCAAAGTTGTTTTCTGACTTGTATTTGTGAAAATACGGAAAAAAGCAGCAAAGCGATACTGTTTAACCAGGGCCTAAAATTACTACAAGTACGTAGACAGATAAATAAACCATAAGTTTGCAATGCTATCCATGGACTGTTGTAATGAAGCTATATTAAGTGAGTGATTACATTACATAAATCCCTCCTTCTAAAAATAGATGCACTCGCGTATGTGTTTATTCAGTTGGAAACAAGGGTTTAGTTCATATACCGACTATAAAGGAACCATGTCTGTAATTTTATGCATTTTAGCTTGTTATGTATGAATAGTTACAGAAATGAGGACAAACAATATGATCGGAAGACACTTGTGCATTTACCCTCATGTACATAGTACAGGGGTTGTTTCAAACATTTTTAGAAATCTTTGAAAGTGCTATTTATTGTGAAGTTGTCAAAGGTATTAAAAAAAAAATTTAAAAATTGATTTTGGGTTATTAGCATTTTTACTAACTTGCAATTACAATGATGTAATCTGGTTACTGAGCTAAAATTTGTTACAATGTAGCTTGTATTATTCTCATTAAGAGTCATATGGCCAAAATAACTCAGAAAATTTTCAACTGAAAATGAAGTATTGCTTAAATCTAATGTTAATTGCAAATATGAATACTGAGAAAAAGAGGACATAATTCAAATAAGAGAAAACACACATAATATAATATTATTATTATATATACATATATATATATATATATATATATATATATATATATATATATATGTATATAAAGAATACATATCATATGGCGAATAACAGCCCTTTCAAGTGCACTGGATTCAGCAAGGGATCACATGTGTCAGGGATTGATTGAGATAAATGCAATAAACTGACGATGAACAGTGCAAAACTAGTATCTAACTAGCCTGAGCGCTTTTGACTCATAATGAGTCTTTTTCAAAGGCATAGACAAAACAAACAAATAAAACACAAAAACCGCTGTGTTTTCAAAACTCTACATGGCTGTTTCTACATGAATTAAACTTTTAAATGTATTATGTCTCAACCAGTCTATATCAACTTGTTGCGGATACTGGAAAATATTTGTATTAAGCTAGAAATCGATGAGCCATAGCGACATCTATTACTTTGTGTACATTTATGTAAGCGAAATTATATCCCGGATATTTCATTCTTACAGTAGTAATTGAAGGCTACTAGGAAAATTTAGAAAAGTTTTGAAAAGCAAATGTGTCGGCTGCAAAGGATAATTCCACTTGTGCATGGCTGTCGTTTTCTAGTCTTCTTGGTTTAAACTGCTTGGTTTCAATGTTCTAAGGCGGCGTATCCAGTAAGATTCCTTTTCCTTCCTGGTTTCGGAACTCCAGTTGGGGTTGTTAGCAATTGCGATAAGTGTTATATCACTGAAGGTGTGGCCAGGGGAGGAGAGGTGTTCTGCGATCGGGCTTCTGTACAGCTTCTTTGTCATCCAATCAGATCTATGAAGGTTGATCCTTTTGTGTAGCTTTTCAGTTTCTCCGACATACTGAAGGCTACAGATCTTACATGTGATGAGATAAATTACATTCTCTGTTTAGCACGTTTTGTGCAAAATTTTGTGCATTCTCTGTTTTGCATGTTTTTGGTTCTGTATTTATGTCGTGTTAGTATATACGTTCCAATTTTTTCCGTCTTGTATTTAAATAATTGCTGTATCTATTAGAATGGAGACAATGTCTCAACAAATAAAGAAAACATTCAAAACTTTACGCAATGAAACTAATGCCTTACTTCATCTAAAGCATCATCGCGCTCTCTTGCATCATTTTCTTGAAACAAACAGAGTCACTAAAGGTCTTCAAATTCATGTCAAGCCACAAATTATTGGCAAGAGTTCAAACAGATTCAACAAAAGATGGAATAAAATAACCCACGATGTGTCCATGAAACTCACAGCCCTGCTTGGTGAAAACTTAAATCATCAGTATCTAGTCAAATCAGCAACCATCGAAGAACTAAAACAGCAGCTCAATTCAGTTTCCACAGAGGAACAATTGCAAACGTTTTACTCTAAATTAAATAAGGATCAACAAAGACTCTCTACAAAACTATATAAAGTCAGAGAAAGAAAACTTAGAAGTCATGCTGTACAACCAAATCACTGTTGTGAAGAAACTTCAGTTGACGAAATTTCATCTAAAAATAACCGTAAGAAGAAAAAATCGCCGCAAAAGGAAGAATCGTAAGCACTCTGTAGCAAACATTAATTCAACTGTTACTAACACAGTGGTCAACATCTCAAAGTTAGAACTTACGGAGGCAGAAATAAAACTTTTATCGAAGGGATTGAGTTTCTGTCCCCGTCCAAAAACATACAACAGAGGGAAGCTAAAAAAGGACACGGAAGAGTTTAGCCGCCAACTAAGACTCAAAGCCCATTTTGCCTTGCAGCCAGCAAATAAATCAAAGGAAAATATAAGCTGCGACCAACCCATATTTAGAAAGAAAAGTAACTGGACCCCACCAAAAAGTTCAATTCCAAATCTAGAAGCCTTTATCAACTCAGCTGAAAACGACACTTCCAGACACATCAACCATACTAACAAATACTCTAATTTGACAAAAGAAGAAACAGATGCCCTACACTCACTGAAAAGCAGAACAGACATCATAATTAAGCCTGCAGATAAGGGTTCTGCTGTTGTCGTTATGAATAAGGAAGATTACATTAGTGAAGCAAGTAGACAACTAAGTGACGCTAGGTTCTACCAAAAACTAGACCATGATCCAACACTGGAATATGCAAAAACCATCACTAATATTATTGACGAGGCGTACCAAATCAGGCACAGACCAGCAAATGAGAAACTACTTAAGCCCAGAAAACCCAAGGGCTGGTAGATTTTATCTTCTACCCAAAATCCACAAACAAGAAGCCCGGGCAGACCTATAATCTCCGGTAACGGGCATCCCACAGAAAGGATATCAGAATATTTAGATCATTTTATGAGACCACATGTCCACAAATTACCATCATATCTTCAGGACATGACAGATTATTTCATAAAAAGCAAAGCAAGCGAACCATTACTGCCAGATACATTACTTGTTTCCTTAGACGTCACATCTTTGTATACTAACATACCGCACAACGAAGGGATACAGGCATGTAGAGAAGCATGGGAAACAAGAACTGTAAACAATCCACCCACACACTTCCTAGTCCAACTCCTGGAGCTTGTCCTAAAACTCAATAACTTTGAATTTAATGAAGACAACTACCTCCAAATCAATGGAACCGCAATGGGTACAAAAATGGCCCCTTTGTATGCTAACATTTTTATGGGAAAACTGGAGGGTCAGCTTTTAGCATCGGTTGAACTTACACCATACCAGTGGGTACGCATTATCGATGATATAGAAATGAAGTGGCAACATGGAAGAGAAAGTCTGGATGACTTCATATCAAAGGCAAACAACTTCCATCCTTCAATAAAATTCATGGCAGAAATCTCCAACTCAAACCACGTTTTCCTGGACACAACAACCAGACTGGTGGAAAACAAATTACATACAGACATCTACTCGAAACCAACCAACAAACACCAGTATCTCCTCCCAACCAGCTGTCATCCAAAACACTGCATTAGGAACATTCCATATAGCCAGACACTGAGGATGCGCAGAATTTGCTCCGACGATGAAACATTCCTATAAAGGTCTGAAGAGCTATCTAAACATTTAATTTGCCGAGGCTACGACAAAGACCTGATTGCAGAGGCAACCCAAAGGGCTAAACAAACAAACCGCGATGACCTACTAAAATATGGAAAGAAGGAAAAGGTTGATAGGATACTATTTATCCTGACCTAGCATCCACACAACCCCAAAGTAGGTAAAATCATAGTGAAACACTGGCCCATCGTGGAATTGTCGGACGTACTAAAGCTAATTCTTCCGAACAAACCTGTAGTAGCCTACCAGAGACCAAAAAACCTCAAGGACGTCCTAGTCAGGGCAAAGCTGACGCCAATCACTAGTCAAGACCACCCTAGTCAATCTGGCCCCTGTGGCGATAAAAGATGCAAAACCAGTCAACATATGATAGAGACCAGGACATTTACTAGCACAGTGACTAGAGAAAAACTAAACATATATGGTCCAAACAAAACGTGCTAAACAGAGAATGTAATTTATCTCATCACATGTAAGATCTGTAGCCTTCAGTATGTCGGAGAAACTGAAAAGCTACACAAAAGGATCAACCTTCATAGATCTGATTGGATGACAAAGAAGCTGTACAGAAGCCCGGTTGCAGAACACTTCTCCTCCCCTGGCCACACTTTCAGTGATATAACACTTATCGCAATTGCTAACAACCCCAACTGGAGTTCCGAAACCAGGAAGGAAAAGGAATCTTACTGGATATGCCACCTTAGAACATTGAAACCAAGCAGTTTAAACCAAGAAGACTAGAAAACGACAGCCATGCACAAGTGGAATTATCCTTTGTAGCCAACACATTTGCTTTTCAAAACTTTTCTAAATTTTCTTAGTAGCCTTCAATTACTACTATAAGAATGAAATATCCGGGATATAATTTCGCTTACATAAATGTACACAAAGTAATAGATGTCGCTATGGCTCATCGATTTCTAGCTTAATACAAATATTTTCCAGTATCCGCAACAAGTTGATATAGGCTGGTTGAGACATAATACATTTAAAAGTTTAATTCATGTAGAAACAGCCATGTAGAGTTTTGAAAACACAACGGTTTTTGTGTTCTATTTGTTTGTTTTGTCTATGTTTTGTATATGCCTTTGATAAAGACTTATTAAGAGTCAAAAGCGCTCAGGCTGGTTAGATCCTAGTTTTGCACTGTTCGTTGTCAGTTTATTGCATTTATATATATATATATATATATATATATCGCATTTCTTGCTTTGCGTCCACTTCTTCCTGTTCTGTCCAAAAGGAGAATTCACTCCTCCGTAAAATTCAAGTCTAGCTTGACCCCTTTTTTATGTAATTTTAGAAAATTGGTCATTCCAAAACAGTTCATTGAAGAATGAAAAAATTGTGTTTTGACTGGTTCTAAATATCACACATTCTTATAACTGCATTCTCTCGTGTTTCTAAAATGTGGTTGAGTCAGAACTCTCTTAAAGCAGTTTAAAGGTACAAAAATGTCTATAGCTTTGTGACATGCAGATGGAACAATGTGATCTTGATTAATTGCTGGGTCAAAATATTAAGAATAAATTCCATATGGAATACATTTTATGCAATAAAGACCATTTATATAATATTCTTTTTTTGATAGATATCTGATGATGAGGATGATACACATCCCAATATTGACACGCCCAGTCTATTCCGATGGCGGCACCAGGCTAGACTTGAGAGAATGGAGCGAGAGAAAAGGGAAAAAGAAGAATTTGAAAAGACACGCCTAAGGTTGCTGCCCTATTTTTCTTTTGTATCAGCAAAATTTCAATATCTTAAACAGTTGGTTTGAATTCCTGGGATTACTTAAACAGCCTCTGAAATCCTGATAGAATCCTTTATAAATTATAGAAATAAGCTATGGATAGTTTGAATAGCTGTCTCTTGAACTCTTGCTGCATTGAATCTTTAGTCCATTGATTCATAATAAGAAGGAATAACTTTCAAACAGAAACTGCATGGTGTTCTTGCAGTGAAAGTCAAATATTTAAAATAATTTAAAAAACACGTAAAATATGTGACTGGTTTTGTTTTATTGTCTTTCCTGACTCCAAAATGATGTAGAATTTCACCCAGCATGGTTTGTTACAATCATCATTAATTGATAAATTCGTAATATTTAATCAGTTATACATGTGTATACATATTTTAAAAGAAAATTAAACTCTCTCAATTTCTTTATATGTGCAGTGAATGTCTGTGTCACTTCTGCAGAGTTTGAGAAGTTCATTTGTCCACTTGTATTTATTACTGGTGGCTGAGGAAGGGCAAGTAACATGATGCTTGTCCAATTTTAAGTATTGTGTATTGTGTGAGATGAGTCGAGAAGCATTTTAAATATTACGTACTGTGTAGGATGAGTCAAATTAGCACAAGTTGAGTAAGGACAAGTAGTCAACTGAAAATCTTCCTCACCAATTTGGATAGCACCTCACCCTACTGATAACAAATATTATGTAGTAGAAAATAACAGAACAGTGTGTTGGTTTCCATTAAAGAGGACCTTTAATAAAAAATATTGTACTGAATTCAGGGAAGGCAGTTTAATTGAGTTTTTGATAAAAATGCTGATTAAAGCTAATTGTTTAAAATTATTAAAAAGTTATTATTCTTCTTATAGGTCAGATTAAATTTTTGCAGGGAATTCTTTTAATTGTCTGCCTGTCAGTTCACATGATGCTTGATCAGCAGAGGAATGATGTACACATTGTAACAGTAATGTTCAACCTGATCAAGTAGGAAATAATGCACTCATACCAGAAGCGTGACCAATTTACAGAGATTCAGTTGAATCATTAATTACACCAGTAAATTCCCTTTGATTTCTGGCTGCCATTTGTAATTTCTACTCATTGTAGCTGATTTGCCATCTTACTTTATAGAGTTGTTGAATTCCAGTTATCTCAACTAGTGTTGCTCAAAGAATCTGTTTATCTTGTAAAAAAACAAAAGATCAAAGTTAATATCTATATCAGTTGTTGGACAGACCCATGTGACTTGCAGCTTATCGGTTGTAATTGATTAGTGGATCACACAGGTGCATACATATGGTCAATCAAATATCAAGAATGTCAAAGGTTATTATATGGTACTGATGATAGAGTTTGATACTGAATAAAAAATTTCAGATAGTCAAACCAATGCATAGAGTGGAATTCATGTGCATCACTTTCAGGTCACAAAATCCAGGGGTGCTGGTCAAAGAGAAACCCTGGTCCATTTGAGTGATGATGATATGTGTATGAAAATGCTAAGTTTGCCAGCTAATTTTATTTGGAAGTTTATTAAATTCTTCCAGTATGGCCACCACTGGGACCATCTGGAAAATCTTACTCCTCCTCAGTGACTGTTCATATGAACATGGGGGTTTCACTAAAAGACTGGTGATACTGGTTCGTCCCAAATAAAAATTGTGACAGTCTGATGTCTGGTCATGGCAGCCATTTTGAAAACATAGTTATTGATTTTCCTTCTGAACAAAAAAATTTGTTGATATGAAATTTCTACCAGAAGGCTGAATATGGTGTCTAGTTAGTCCTAAGTGAAAGTAGTCCATTTGGACATATATTGGAAATTTCACTAAAAGACATTGTATGATGAAAAATAAAAAAGGTGCCTGTCTGACATCCAAAATAACCACCATAGCAGCCTCTTTGATAATCTTATTGCTACACCCCTGAACAGAGTTTTTGCCAGATGACTTTTTTTATGTATATTTAATTTGTATTGTTTATTGACTTTTCTGCATGATTGTATATTATGTACATCTGTATTTTGTTCTTGTCCTTTGTCCAGAATGAAGTTAATGGTGTACCTGACCAGTGACGTTTGTTTTGTAACGACATAGTATATAGCTAATGTATAGATTATATATTTTGATTATTATCAATGGAAATAAACACGTTTACTTCTATCTGAATGTAGGATACTAGTTTTTTACTTGGAAATTCCTAAACTTGGTGGCAACTTTGAATATTTTAGGAAGGAAACTGACCTACATCCTGGCTCTATTATTGTCTCTTAGCTTTTTATCTAATGTTGTTTATTTGAAACATTACTAATTCTTGTCTTAACATCTAAATCAGAATCAGTCTTTCTGTTGTTGTTGTTGTTGTAGGGTTTAACGCCATTTTTCAGCACACGATAGGCTATACATGGCGGCCAGTATTAATGGTGGAGGAAAACCCCGGAGAGAACCACTGACCCACGAGAAGCTACTGGCAAGCTTTCTCACATAGCCACATTGGCCGAATCCGAGACTCGAACCCACGCAGACAGAGGTGAGATGGCAGTGATCCATAACGGATAGCGCTTTAGACCACTCTGCCACTTGGGGCCCCTCTTTCTGTTGTGTTCAGTTTTTAATTTGGTTGGATTTATGTATTCAGTTTATTATTCACTGGAATTACAAAGTGCTCAGTAATATTCTTGGACAAAAACATTAATTTGGAATTATGATGAATTCAGACAACAGTATTTTAGAGTATGTTATTGTGATGCGTCAAAAGACTGTTAACACATTACCGCATTACAGGTCATTGGGATATTAGTGTATTCGAGACTGCAGGCACATCAACACATTCAGTATTGGAATTTATTTGAAATACCACTGGAATTCATTTGGGACTTCTTTTATTTAGACTCATGATAGAACATTTAGGACTGTATGGGATTTAATTCACAATACTTTGAATTCTTTTTAAATTTTTACTTTGTATTCTAGGGAAATCAATTATTTGTTGAATTTTACAAAACATGTTGGTTTTTACTCTTTTATGTTACTCCGTTTTGACCATTGAGTCATAACAGCTACTTCTTATGGTGTCTTGTTGGTCTTAAATAAAAATTGTGATGATTTGATTTAACTGTAGCCAACATGGCAACCATCTTGAAAATTTTGATAATGTTACTTTTCCAGAATGGAAGGTCACAGACAGACAAATTATGATATCTTGCTGGACCTGAATGAGAATGGTGCCAGTCAGACCTCAAATATGACTGCAACAATGAACGTAATGAAAATTTTGTCATTTTCTTGGATGAATGGTCATATCGCCTTGGTTATCACTAAAATTCTTCTACTATTGTCCAGTTCGTCCTATGGTGCTGATCTTACATCCAATACGGTTCTCACAGTGGCAGATTTGAAAATCATATTGCACAAAAATAACACATGGTTTCAGCACCAGGCAGTTAAAAAGAAGAAATGGTTTTATCTTGAATTTCTGGACATTTTAAAAAAAATTGTTTTGGTTGCTGGAGTATCAGTCCTTGCAAGGGACTCTTGTTCAGAATTGAATTTATCATCAATTTTTACCGTCTTATAGGACAAGACAGCTTACTTTCAGTTGCATAAAGTTGTTTTATTTGGTTTTGCACACTTACCCCCTTTGGGACAGCAAATCAACTTTACCACTGTCTGGAGGTTTAACATGTACATCTATGCCTGAGAAAGTTTCAATAATCCGACCAAAAATTTCACCTGTACAGGCTGAGAGATCTTTACAACCTTGTTTTCATATATTTCTTTATATTTTAGTCATCAGCAGAAAATGGCTGAGATGAAGAAAGCAATAGCAGAGGCAGAACAAGTAGGTAAAATAGCTACAGTTAAAAATTTGTTACTTATTACCTTGATTCTTGTAATGCTTATTGTAAATATAAAGAAGACCTACTTTCTTAGTAGTGATTTCCTGTGAATTCATTTATTTTCATTTTTGGTTATGAAAAAAGAATGTAACTACAGTAAAAACTGTCATGAGCGACCACCTGTCATTTCTGACCACAATCGTAATGCACGGATTGATTTTATTGTATAAACACTCTGTTATGAGTGACCACCTGCTGAATGCAACCAGCGACCGCAATGTCTTGGCAGAATATGCATTTTGACACTGCTATGAACGACCGCATCGCAAAAACGAGGATAAACTCCATTGAACTTTATTTAATCCCTGTAAGAAGGACCGCTCATACCGTTCTAAATAAAAACAAAATAATTTTAAAAAATAGGATGGTTACCGATGTCTGAATATTTTAGATATGCTTATAGTGCTCTATAGTTTCTTTCGTAAACCAGACTAAAGTATATGTAGATTATTTCCTAGTCTGGTTCCATGCTTCTTATGCTCCCTGCGTTGTTCTCCGCTATTCGTATAGGGGTGAGCAATGCAGGGAACATACAAAGCAGGGAACCAGACTAATTATTCCCGCACTTAGCCTGCTTCCTGGCCTTAATAGCAGGACCCGACATCCATGTGAACAACCATATCGCGAGAACAGACGGACACCACTGACCTATATAAAATCAATTGTTACAATGACCACTTGATTAGTAACAATTGTTCTGATCAACAACAAGCATAAAAGGAATATTTAAAAAAAAAAGGGATTGTTGCTACCGGTGATGGATGCTACATTCCGTAAACCAGGCTAATGTACATGTCATGAATTGCCGTTGTAGTGCCAAAGTTGACGTAGTGGTTGCGTATATTGTTTGTCTTTACAGTTAATCTGTATTGCTGGGGGTAAATAAGGTCATTGTCTATTAAACCAGCAAGAGAGAATCGTTTGTGGGATTCGATTGATAGTGTTCAAGACCTGTGATGTTTGTTGTTTTTCCACCCGATGTTAAGTGATAACAGCCCGATCACAAATCTGTCGTCAATTTAAGTTGGTGCGACCAGGTTACACACTTGGGGCCCCCAAATGTAAATGTGATTCCATGTTTAATGACAGAAGTATATCTTTATTGCTATATAATGTTGTTTTTAGATGATTGCATACAGTGTTTTAGAAAGAAATATTAATAAAGAATAGAATATTTGTACAGTGATTGCAGTTATTTTTCTTGAAATTGTTCTGAAACTGGACCTTGGAAACTGGTCTTTTTGTACAAGTCTGCTATGAGAGACCACCTGTCTTGAGAGACTGCTTTTTGTTGGCGGAAGGGGCGGTCTCATAACAGGTTTTACTGTACTAAATTTTGTGGACACATTTGACATCCCCATTTGTTTCAGGTGGATCATGTTTCATTGGGTCTTTAAATTCTTTATTTATAGCAACCATGAAATCTAGGAAAATGTGTATACCACAAATCATAGTGAATTCACAGTGCTGTATAAATGACAGAAAGTTTTATGCACAAGAAAATGTTTTAATAGCTGTAAACTTCGATGGTTCCAATACATGTGTTAATTATGAAATGTGCTGGCAAGGGAACAGTATAATATTTGACTTTTTGGTAGAATTTGGGTAATATTGTTGACATTGTATAAAGAGACAATCATGAATCAATAAAAGTTTCTCCTGTCATGCAAGCCTCTCATTTGTATCCTTGTATCATTGAAAGAATATTACTTTATTGCAAATGTTGTTTATGATAGTAAGTTTGACATCCAAGTTACAGATTATACATGACTCTTTCTCCCATTAGAATGGAATATTTTAGAACTGAGAAAATAACCTGGCCCCAGTCTGATGTCTTTGTATCAGTTCCATATTCAGTTCACTTCCTCGTTTTACTTGGATGCACCATCAATCACATGTGTTATTTCACTCAGTGATTTTGCCTTTGCTTTTGGTTTTCTCATTGTGTTTCCCACAATGCGCTTAAATGAGTGTGTGTATGTGATTTGGATTTTTAATGTAGCTTTAAAAAATTTTCAGTCATATCACTACGATGTCTGCAGTGTGGTAGATTATAGTGATGTCTAGCACTGGGGCATCATGCTGCAGACATATATCATGATGTCCCACCCAGTCACATTATCCTGATATCAGGCTGACCAGTCCTAACACTAAGCTCTTAATGCTGAGCGCCTTGTGAGGCAGCTGTTAGTACCATTTTTAAAAGTCTTTGGTATGACTTCCGGGGTTCAAACCTGCAACCTCCCACATCCAAGGTGGATGCTTAAACCACTATGTCACTGGAGTGGTAATCCACTTAAATATTTCATTTATTCAAGTGTTAGTCGCCATAGTCCTTGCTACTTTTGAGTGTTATTTTTATATGAATTTTTTATTTCATGGGTTTTTAAAACAGGATAGCACCTTAATAGGTAAAAGACAGTGGTAGATTTATTATGTGCCCCTTGATAGTATTGGTGGAGTTTCCTACCCATTTTTTGTTTGAGAATTTGTTTCCTTGTGTAATTATTTCTTTTCAGTGCAAAATTTGCAAGCAAGGGCATATGTGATATCCCAATGGGTTTGCTCACACCTCTTGCTTAGATGCACATATTATTTACTATCGACAGAAGTTCATGAACTTGGTAGGTGTGGGACAGACATATAATAAATTGTTGCAATCTGGTTGTAGACCGGAGTTTCATTCATTGTTTTTTCATCCAGAATAAGACTGCTTCAGAAGTACAGACAGTAATTGTTGCAGAGGTAAGTATTATTACCCATTTGTACTTAAGAATTTTATTTTCATTTTAAGCCAGTTGAAATAGGATTATATTATGATATTTGTGTAAGTACTTGTTCCAGCAGTATATATATTAAATGGTTACATAGGGTAAATATTGTTGTCCTTTTTAAAGTTCGGAAGTTTATTTGTATTTAGTTTGGAAATTTTTTTCTGTTTTCAACTGATTATAAAAGGTGACATTACAATATTGTATAAGTACTTGGCTTGGCAGTATGTATAATAAATTCTAGCATCAAGTAAGTATTGCTACCATATTATAGTTAAAGAACTGAATCCTTTTTTTTAATTGAAAAAAGATGACATGACAATATTTTTACACAGTAGAGGAATAATCTCATTAGAATATATTTGTATTTTCATTTCAGAGAGTACTTGCTTCTGCGATATATGTTTTTTTTACAGTAAAATACTGAATGTTCTGAGTCCTGTGGATCTCAGAATGGGCTTCTCTCCAGTCCCAGCAGTATATGGGTAGGCATTCCTTGATTTCAGGAGTGTACAGAATCTATCTCTGAAATTGAGAGATGTAGTACTCATAATGATTTGCAGAACTCTGTCAGGGTAGGCACTCCTCAATCCTTCTGTGGGTACGAGATCCTTGTGTGACTTCTGCAGGAATCAGAGTAAGACTCCTTGATCCCTGGAGAATATGGTGTCTCTCACTTTTTTAATGTTGGAAAATATATAGCCCAAAGATCTCCGATGGTTGTATTGATACAGTCAGTGCCAGATAGTGTTTGATCTTGGGCCTCTCACAAGGGAAGAAAAAGAAAACTGAGTCACTCATACCAAATAGTGAGGAGCATTGCCCTCTCAGGGCCCTTAACCTGGTGGAGGCAACAAGCAGATCATGCCTCAGAAAGGAGAGCAGCAGTCATGGTGTATAAATTCTGAGGAGAGGTCTTCCATCAGATCAGAGTCACTTGTCATTTGCTGGTGACAGGGCACAGGGCAGTGGTCATCAGTCTCTCTGACACTGGTCACTGGTTCTCAGTCTTCTAGAACTGGTCACTACGACATCATCAGGCTGAGGACAGGGATTGGGTCAGTTCCCCATGCCCCAGTGGAGCTTAACAGTAGGAGGGGACTAGTCATTCCTTGTCTAGATCACTTGGAAGTGATGAGAGGCATTCTTATCCTCCTGAAGAGTCTGTTGGTAGGGATAGTCCCATCATCAATTTGAGGACAGGGATTAGGTCCATTGTGGGGGTGGCCCCTCAGGTCCTCCCCCCAGTGCATGATGGGACATTACAAATGGGGATTTTCATGGGGACCTGTGCTTGTCCCTCCAGTTAAAACGGGGAGGAATTGGTGCTTGGAGCCAGGACACTGGTTGCTATTGCTTGGCATGCATTGTTGATGCTTATGGCACTCCCTGCAGAGGTGCTTTACCTCCACAGGGATGTTGCTTTGGAAACTTCCTTGGTCGTGCTGGACCTTGGCAACAGCCTTGTATAATCTGTATCATTGGAAGTGCAGCAGCTGCAGAGATCATGCTGAGGACCACCCTATTCCTGGCTAGAGGAATGTCTTGGTGCACAGTCATTGGATCCTTTTTGAATGTTCTCTGCACCAGGAGTTAGAACAGTCTTGTTTTTTACTGTGCCAAAACCTGTGACAGACTTGTTTACAATGAGACAGGATAGCAAACCAAAAACCAAGCCTTTACATCTCACAAGTCCAGATTCAGAGGTTCTGGGCAGTGATTGTCTTAAGTTAAAGTGGCATTGTATTTTTGCATGCACCCTCACACTTTTTAGACTGAGTACACAAGTAGTGTCCCTGTGGCCTCTGTGGTCATGTTATCAGTGATCTTCTTGACCTTTTAGTGCATGATACCAAGAGGTTACCATGTGACAAGATAACCAGGTTGGAGTCGGATTATAATGAAGAACACTTTTGATGGTGACAAAAAATACAATGTTTATTAATGAATGATTAATGAAAAAGACTATGTTTGACTTGTGTGCTAACAAAATCCAAATATTGGATATTTAATATAATGATGCACACCGAGTTAAGCTGATATAAATAAAACAGTTTCTAACTGGAACAAATTATAATTTAAACAAAAGTGAACTGAGATTAAGCAAAAAATTAAGCACAAAAAAGAAACCAAGATAAATGACTCAAACGATATGGTTCCACTCAAATAATGATGAGTCATGTAAACAGTAAGTTATCATCCAAATAATGATCAAGGATTCATACAGCCAGTCACAAGCTTTCACTCAAATAGTGATGATTCTGAAAAAAAATTAATGATATTAATGATTATGATTTACAGATAAATAATGATAACGATGCTCACACAAATAACAGATTTCGCACACAAGTAACAAAGACTTTCGCTGAAACAGCAATAATGATGTTAACAATAATAAAAAAGATGTTCGCTCAGTTAGTGATAATGATGTTTGCTCAGATACTATAATGATCATGATCATGTTTCTGGTCTTATAGCAATGATAGTAGTTTTTATGCTCGAGTAGTGATAATGATATGTAACCCAAAGATGGAGATAACCTGTGGTGTCTAAATGACAAGCAAGTGACACCTTCAGTCCTGCTGCTGTTGAATGATCAAGGAGCTACCATGAATGGCCCGCCCCTCCAAACCTGCCCAAGGATCTCTTGAACCCTACAGGCCCATTGGTGCCGGAGCTTTGGTTCCTCAACATGAGATGACCACAATCTCCTTCTGAACCAACGTCGCCACCGACAGCAGCACACTAGGTACATATCAAGTCACAAAGAACCACCACTCAACATCTAAACCAGCACCATGGCTAAAACTTCCCCTCCAACAAAGTTTCACAGCTGACAGCACAGACAGCACCAACAGCTCTACAGTGGCCCAACACACATCCAACATGGACAGTCAGTGCCTTTCACATCAGCTCCATCACATCACATTACAGACAATACAATTCAGACTCAAAGACAGTCAGCATCAACAGCTCTACAGTGGCCCAGCACACATCCAACATGGACAGTCGCTGGCTTTCACACCAGCTCCATCACATCACAGACAGTACAGTTCAGACACAAAGACAGGCAGCATCGACAGCTCTACAGCTGCCACACTGTCCAAATAGGCAGCTTAGACAGACAGGGTTGACTCTGACCAATACATCGTCACCGCTCTCAGTCAAAACAATGGCTGCCCCTACACAAAAACAAACCATGAAGACGAACAGGAACATGAACAGCTGAAAATACCAATCCTAAAGCCTTGTAACACATGTGACACTGTAATGTATAAAATACAATGACATGTTACGCATGTGTATATGTGGAGTTAATTACTTCATAGTAAAGCATTTCAATGGACTACTGTACACGATAATCACAATAATCAGGTTCGATGCGAATCTACATCTGACAATTTGAAACTTACAGAACTTTAAGTAACATTCTCTCATCCAAGATGTATGTGAATGCAATCGTTCTGTCCAGTTACATACTGGTAAACTAGAAAACCGACTATAATAAATCTAACATTGCATTATGTAGTTCGGAACTATCAAAAAATGCAGAATAAATGTTGGAACAAAACAAAACAATTCTATCCTACAACATATATAGATAAAGCAATTCACATACCTCTATATGTGCTGTAAAGTGGATGCTTACTGACAAGACTCTTCATAATGTAAAGTTGGCATCTACCACGAGCCTATTATGTACACAGGCTATGTTGCAGTGCACTACCTGTGCTCATGGTATATCGGTTTTCCCATCGTAAGCACTTCACTTGTGCAGCATGGAGTGAACCGAACTATCTACATCAAAATAATGTATGATATAAATATACATAAACCACCCTCTGGTGATGCTGTATGCAGAAATGAAACCTGAGTACATTTGTTTTCCAATAAGTATACACAATTCCATGACATACCACAGAGTAGGGACCTTCTGTCACATTAGCCCACAGATTCTCCACTGTCACACATCGATTAATGCTAACAATATATCCACCAGGCCAGTTTGTGTGGGTGTGTGTGTGATTTGGATTTTTTAACGTAGCTTTAAAAAATTTTCAGTCATATTGCTACGATGTCTGCAGTGTGGCAGTTTATAGTGATATCTAGCACTGGGGCATCATGCCGCAGACATGTAGCATGATGTCCCACCCAGTCACATTATCCTGACACCAGGCCGACCAGTCCTAACACTAACCTCTTAATGCCAAGCGCCAAGTGAGGCAGCTGTTAGTACCATTTTTATAAGTCTTTGGTATGACTTGTCCGGGGATCGAACCCATGACCTCCGGCATCCGAGGCGGATGCTCTAACCACTAGGCCACTGGAGAGGTCTGCCAGTTTTATGAGCAAGGTTACCAAGTGCATTGCTGTCAATATGACACAGCCTCACTTCCATGGTTTCTAATGCAAAGCAGAGAATCTTCTGTTATTTGGGAAGTAGGAAGCATGTTTTCTTAGCTGTCTTAAGTGTAGTGGCCAATTTACTTACTTTTTTTCAAGAAGAGAGAATATTTAGTGTCCACTATTAGCAAGGCTATTAGACATTTCTTAGATACTGTCAAGGAATGGCTATTTTTGTAATTTATGTGCAGTATTGATGCACAAATGATCAAATATCTAAGGAATAATGTTGGTGATATGACTAAAATTCACCCATTAACTCATTTGGCCCCGAAGATTGTTGTCGTGTTTGCCTGAAATGGGGGTAGGAGACGCATTTTGGGGGTTAATTCTGAATACATCCAAATACATCTGTTTCCAAGAGAATTTTGCTTAGACTGATGCCTAGTTGTCCTAGAAATGTCATTTTTCATTGGCTATT
This sequence comes from Megalonaias nervosa, assembly GCA_016617855.1. NCBI lineage: Eukaryota > Metazoa > Mollusca > Bivalvia > Unionida > Unionidae > Megalonaias > Megalonaias nervosa. Next base: position 125,024 of record JAECUM010092883.1, on the reverse strand, counting down.
TGGCTCGCACATGTGAAGAAGGGTAAAAGTTGGAGTTATTTGTTGGGGGGGGGTTGGTGGGGGTTTTACTTGTTGGCCCCATGATTTTCATCTTCTGGCCACTTCTTACTCCCAATCCCCAACTAATCCTAATTTTTGCAAAGGTTCACCTGTCTGTGTGCAGTTCAGACCAGTCTGCCCTAGATCACAGACCAAAAAGTTTTAAAATCTGGACACAAAATCCGATCCCGACAACAGGTGAATTTTGGGTATAAAAAGGTCTTCAGAAAATGTTTTTCCCTCTGCATTTTGTAATGCAAGTAGAAAGTCAAGTTTATTTGGTATCATTGTCTGCTTTTTTGTAATACCACCCACTTTGGTGTATCTTAAATGACCTTGATGCTACAGAGCTCAGAAGTAGGGTACAGCCTCAGCACGCATACAGGTGGGATTGGGGCTGAATGAGTTAAAGGCTTTAGGGCTGCCCTTTTTTAACCTACTCAGAGGTCCTGACATCAGATCCGATTCTCATCTTTCCAACTCATCTTTTATTTTGAGCTGCAGAAACTGGTTTCTTGCTCATTAATATCTAGAGGTAATCTTTTGTGTGTTGTTTGGGCCTTGTTTAAAAATTAAACCATAGCCCCTTGGGAACTATTGATTGGGGCTTCCTTCAAGTCTCTCCCTCGAGTAAGTTCTATTGCTTGGTTTTGTCTTGAGGAGGAGGAATGATCTTCTTACCTTTTCTGCAGCAGAGTGGTTCATGGTTCATGATGATTATGGCTAGGTTTCATTTCCTTGCCCAGCAGAGTTTCTGGCTATGAACCAGCCCCCAGCTAGACATTCTCTTCAGATCACCAGTTTCAGTTTTATCTGAGCTGGGGATGATCAAGATAGTTTCCTTGTCCAGTTAGGGTCTTAAGGTATTTCCTCACTCAAGGGACCTTCTTATGAGAATTTGGCAGGTGAAGATAAAGTGTTTGCAACCTACTTGGCTTGTCTGTGTGTGTGTGTGTGTGATTTGGATTTTTAACGTAGTTTTAACAATTTTTGAGTCGTGTCACTATGATGTCTGCATTGTGGCAGTTTATAGTGATGTCTAGCACTGGGGCATGATGCCACAGACATGTAGCATGATGTCCCAGCCAGTCACATTATCCTGACATCAGGCTGACCAGTCCTAACACTAACCTCTAAATGCTGAGTGGCAAGCGAGGTAGCTGTTAGTACCATTTTTATACGTTTTTGGTATGACTCGGTCAGGGATCGAACCCATGACCTCCCGCATCCGAGGCGGACGCTCTAACCACTATGCCACCAGAGCAGTCTTGGCTTGTCTGAATTCTCATCTTGGGATGATGTGATAAGAACCATCTTTGGAAGGTCTTTTCTACCTTGTATTTTTTTACATTCAGTCTTTGATACACCAGGATGAAGGTAAATTTTTTTGTTGGGCTCGATTATAATGGCACAACTCATAGCACAGTATCCTACCAACATACAGTAAGAGTAGTGCACAATTTTAATACCAGTTCTTTTGAGTCGTCAGCCTCCTGCCAAATTGACAAATTCTGTAATGCAATATTGTTGGATAGTATATTACTGTTATTAAAGTGCAACTAATTTTAATAATATTTGCCCCCCAGTATTATAAGGATCATCTCCTTCCATGCAGCTCTGATGCTGTGCCTTAGGGTCCAGATAACTTAGAAATAAACAATGTAAACTGGGATTAGTTATTTTCTCAGTTCTAGCACCTTCCATCATAATAGGAATCGTGTATGATCACATATGATTTGTAGCTTGAATGTGGAACTTGGCATCCTGGAAGAAGAGCACTGCATTATTGTAGTTAAATATTATATTATTAAAATCAGCCCCCCCCCCCTTACATTTTTGGGGACAGATGAAGGAATCAGAGAATATTGCAATTAACCAGTCGTAAACCGAACACAGTTTGAACCAAATTATTTTGCCAGTCTGGATTGACCATTTTATGGAGATTTGATTAGCATTATAACTGCCTTTTCGAAACCAAAAAAAGTGGCCAGTTTGTAGATCAGAAATATTTAAGGGAGCTGATTTAGTTACATATGCATTTCACTGTTACTGATGTAGTTTCTTGTAAAATGGAGTTTTTAACTGATAATAATAATAATAATAATAATAATAATAATAATAATAAACACTTTATCTTATGAGGGTAACTAGATTTTTTAATTCTATTTTCCCCTAAGACCCACAGGTTCAGTTGTAGAGTTACCTTGGTTCACACAGAATGCTGCTGTAAATTTTTATTGCTTGATTACAGTGAGATCTGCCATCTTCATGGATGACCACCTACTGTATGATATGTGATATAGCTATATTTTGTACAACATTATTGACACATTTGTGTCCTCATAGTGTTACAATCTAGTATGATGACACTATAATGATGTTTATACTATACCAAAACAAACTAACTGCAACCTTTTCATTGAAGTGTAATGTAGTGGAGTTTATATTTGGTAAATATGATGTTTTATGAACCATTATTCCTGTCATATTGACCCAGGTCAATTCTTAAATGGTCTTCTTGCCCAGAATAAAAACTTTACAAAAATCTCAATTTGTCTCTTTTATATTCTAGATAAAATTCTTAAAAAGTGACTGAAAATTTTACTTGCGGTGTCAAATTTTCTGACTTGGCCTTGGCTGCTGGATAAGGGATATTTCCATCCCTCTTTACCTCCACTTAATGTCGGTCAATATGAATTTCTGATTCATAAAACTTTAGTTCACCTCCAGAATAATGAATAATTGTACAATATCAGATTAATAATAAAGGCATTGAGTGTTTTGAACCCAGCAAATAATTTTGATCCCAAAACATGCAAATGCAAGTTGTCACCCATCATATCTAATTGGTCTCCCCTGGCCAGGAAATCATACAAACATAAGGGATTGAATTTGAGCATGAGATTTGATGTCAGCCAGTCACAAAGAACTTTACAATTTTAATATCATGTTTGATTGGCTGAAACTCAATTTCAGACTTGATCTTGTAGCTTTATGATGTCCAGGCCTGGCTTTCAAGATCTTGACCACTTCCTAGACCTTGATCCTCACTCCAGCATTTAAACCATCAAGAGCAATGTGAGAAAGTTGTTAGTTTTAGATGTACCATTGATGTATGAAGAAATTATACTTTGAATTTATGTAACTAAGATTTAACAAGTCTTGCTCTGTTATTGATGAAATCTGTATGGAAAATCATTGGCAAAATAAAAACAGATGTATGAAACACTTAAAGAAACCTTATAAATTGACCTTGATCATACCAGAAATTTTCAATATGTTGGCCATAATCAGGCTTCATTTCGGATTTTTGTATTACAGGTCATAGACCAGAAGAGCTTACACGATGGCCTTTTGTCCAGCCACAATCTGGCAGCCTTTTGGCATTCATTAATATAAGTTATCATTCTTAAACTACTTGAAGGATTGCCATGAAACTTTAAAAACAACCTTCATCCCAATGTCTAATTTGACCTAAATGAAACCCTCAGACATCCAGTATGACCCACCCATGAGAATTTTTGACTTTTTTGAGGGAATGCATTAGATATTTTTGATCATATGCTTTAAGGGTTTTGCAATGTATGTTTCTTTATCTTTTATGTTACACACCTTTTACAGAATTTTAACATCTTTACCTCACATTCTGTCTTGTTGTACATCAGATTTGCATTTGTTTGGAAGGGTTTATCTTAAGTTCTTCATTTGTTACATTGTTTTGCTTTTAGCTGGCACCATATAATCACTATTGCGCAGAGGTGATATTAACTGCTAGAAGATGCATACATCAAAGTGTTGTTATCTCCTAAATGGATGGCTGCAGCAACATGAGGTTTATCACTAAGATATTTCTTGTGATGTTTAGTTGGTCCTAAAAGAAAAAGGTGCTGATCTGACATTCATTATGGCCACTGTGGTGGCCATCTTGACAGTCTTGTTATTATGGCTGCTTCTTCGGAATGGATATTCACAGTGATATGAGAATTTCACTGGAAGACCTTTAGTGATATTTAGCTGGTTGTCAATAAAAATAGGGCTTCTCAGGCAAATATCTTGTGAACATGTTATCTCAATCATAAGAAAATAGTTTTTTTATAGCAAATTTATTATGATGGAATTTCTCACAAATATCATAAATGGTTTCAATACTTGGCAGTTAAAAAGAAAAGAAAACTCCCAGACTTATAAGTGATTCCTGGATATTCTTTTCTCCAAGTCAGTAATATTTTTACTATTTGCAATTTTGTTTTGTTCATCCTAAGGGGGAAAGAATAGTATATTATACTGCCAAATTACCTTCATAAATTAAAGTATTTATTAGAGGTCAGTCTGTTCAAGGGACTCTTGTTAAAATATCATTGATTTTCTTTTTGTGTTATTAATTTCTATAATTTCTATCCACAGTCAGATGTACCTGCATTAGAAAATTTGAAATTGGAAGTATCTGAGTTGGAGAAACAGGAAGCAGAGTTTAGAAAAAAAGAAGAGGAACTTAAGAAGAAAGAGAAGGTAATTCAAGTTTTCATTTTGCTTAAGAAACAGTTGCCACTTTTCCATGTACCATGTTTTTGTTATTGGTGCACTAAATGTGACAGGCTATGTGCCTACTCTGTCCCCTCCTGTCTCATTCAACAAAAAGGGTAGGCCTTCACTATCCTCTAAGATTTTGAAAAGGGATCATCGATCCCATTTGCTTTGGAGGAAAGATATTAGGGTTAGTCCCATTGTGCCCAGTGAATGGTTGCAGGATAAAGGAAACCCTGTTTCCGTGTCTTGGCAATTTCAAAGTCTCTGACACCAGAAGGATGGAGTTCAGGAAGGACAGTCCTGTCTTGCCACAGGAATGAGTTCATGGCAGTGATGTCCTCTCCATTCTGGTGGATTCAGATGAGTTCCCAGAAGAACTGGCTACAGCAGGTCCTTCGATTTCACCCACTGGTTTTGCGGCTAGATAGAGTTTGGATGCTCCCTATTCTAACATTAATGGGATGGGGGAACATTCAGTGGAGAAAGTAAAATTTTCTAGTAATTTTTTATTTTCTCAGAGAATATACTTACCTGTTTACTTTACTAATAAGCTTTCCACACCTCTCCACAGTGGTTAGAGTGTGGATGTACAAATAAACATATATATTAGATACTTAAGTGTGAAAAATAGACACTTACTGGCGAAATAATTTGCATATTTTTTCCTCATGTCTCTATCTTCACATGTGAAAAATATATCCTTCACATGTGAAAATATAACATTTCCATCATGCCGTGTGACACTTGATAGTATGTGCCTACCAGCAACAACAAAAATGAGTACTTTGTGAGTTAAACAATTAAGTAGAAACTGCCGTATATGTTGGACATGGAAATTAATCTTTGATAAAGACACTTGACCAGATGCTGTTCATATCTCTGATGTTATTTCCCCTTCTTTGACAACAATGACAAACTCACTGATGCATTTTTGAATAGGACTTGCTTTGTTTTCAGATAGGGTAAAATAATTTAGAAAATTACAAAAATGTAATTTACTGCAATAGATTAGGTCAACCACATCCTACGGCTAATTCACATATATTTATATAACCAGGCTATCAGAGTGAGGTGAATTTACAAAATGGGGTTGGGGTAGGAGCATGTTGTGTCAAAGAGTGAGCTTAATCTTCTAAACTTTGATTCTAAAGTAAGTTTGGTTAAAATATCATGTGTTTCAAAATAATATTAATATACATACTGTATATTGTGATAGGCCTTCCTCAACAGGTTAACTCAGTATGGGGATGTGAGAGTATATAAGTTAGATGAGTGGACTGCATACTTTTTATGTAAGGCCTCACCTCTGGTTAATCAAGGTAATCATTGATACATGAACTATGCTTGTACTAACGCATATAAAATCTTTGGTTTTTATCAACTTGGCTCTACTTTAATATGGAAAGAAATGTTCTTTTATTAATTGTTTTTTGTCTTTTATGACCACAATAAGTAGATAGGTTAGTTATTTGCTTGCTTGCTTTAATGGTATGTCAGGTCATACTGGCTGTATAGTGTTGATTAAAAGTTTAAATTTTAAAATGATTCAAGGTTGTTGATTCCATTACGGTCATATATGATCAAATAATTTTTGTCAAACCTGGAAAAAAAACTTGGAAAAATTTGATTCAGAAAGTGTGGTAACCATGTTCAAGCTGGTTGCCCAGTGACAACCATGCATATTTACAAATTTATACATCCCTATGTGATAAATGCTAAGTAAATGTGATATGACATAATAATAGCAGTTATATTTAATTTGTGTTATTTGTTGGCTTTTTTAATGATTATAAGTTATGTACATCTGTATTTTATACCTGACCTTGTACAGCATTAAGTTTATAGTTTACCTGACCAGTGACATATATTTTGTAAACAGCATAATACATAGCTACTATGTCCCTGTCATTGTGGATTAAATATTCAGATCATTATTAGTAGTAAACCTGTTTCTTTAAATTTGAGTTAAAGATACAGTCTTTATTCTGACCTTAGAAACTTCCAGAATGGAAATTTCCAATTTGTAGACAGAATATTTTCAGAAAATGGTAATTGCAACCCAGGTCAATTAGAGTGGTATATAATCTTGTTGACATTGGCATTATTCTTGCCTTAACATCTGAAGCAGATTGAATCCTATTGTTGTGGTCAGTTTTTAATTTTTGTAGATTAATTTATTCAAAATTAATATTCACTAGAATTAGGAAGTTCCCAATAATATTCTTGGACTAAAACTTTAATTAGGAATTTTATAGTGAATTCAGAGAAGGATATTTTGGATTATATTGTTTTGATTCATCAAAAGACTTTTAGCACATTGCCACACTCTAGGCCATTGGCACATTAGCACATTTGAGACTACAGGCACATAAACACATCACTATCTTAATTTATTTGGAATACCACTGGAATTCAGTTGAAACTCATGCATCTGGACTTATGATAGAACTTTAGGACTATTTGGGATTTAATTCACAATACTGTTAGTTCTTTTTACATTTTCACTTTGTATTCTAGGGAAATAAATTATTTTTTGAATTTTACAAAACTTTTTGGTTTTCGCTCTTTTCTGTTACTTCAGACCATAGAGTTGTAACAATAATTTATGTGTGAAATATATTTTAATGATTTATGACATTTGTTCCTATATGTCCATTAATTTATTTATTATTTAATAATAATGTCATTTTTCTTTCAGCTAACCCCATGGAATATTGACACAATATGTCATGAAGGAAAATCAAAAACTGTGAGTATGGTTCATTAATTGGTTGGTAATTTGTACAAAGCATTTAATGGATGTGCATAATTATAGCACAAGTCAGGTACATCCATGTTCCTTTGGAAGGTCATTATGGAGACACCCCAAGAGGTGCATACTGCAAAATCAATGTTAAAGTACATAGACATTTTTGGACAAAATGAACCTGAAGATGTGAGCCAATACAGTCCGGATTGAATGTCACACACTGTGATGTCACAGTGAAAGCTACACATATTAATAAACAAATTTGTACTATCCTTGATTGTGATGATTCCACTTGACGCACTCTTATTTTGACCGAAGTTTAGTACATGGCCACCATTGTAAAAGTCCATAGCGATAGATAATTTTCATCTGGAAGTTTCTTGGTGACAGTTTAGGTGCAGAGCATTCAGTAATCAGGATTGAATAGACTTTGGTTAAAGAAACTTAGTGTTAAATTTTAAAAGAACAATTTATATTTAATTTACAATGAGTAAATGTTCATACATGACCCATGTGACTTGTACTATAGATTAAGGTAGTTTGCTTTTAAAACTTCAATGCATGCTGCACACCTTATATTGATGTGATCATTACATTATGACAGTATCTGTATGGTCACTTTCTATCCAGGTATTCTTAGCACTATGAACTTGGGGAGATGATGTAAAATGATGTAGTTGTTGACTTCTTTCTTTTACTAAATTAGTTTTGAAAATGATTATACAATTTAAATATCTGTAATAACAGTCTTGTTATACAAATTTTAATAAATTCATCAAAACTATACAAAATTTTGGAAAATCTTTAGTGATTTATGACCTGCTATAAATCAGCTACACAGGCTTTCTTTTCTGGAAAGCCGGTGTGTTCTCCATGATTGCATCGTACTGGAAACAATTCATCCATCATCATGCCTTTCTTCAATAGGAGGAGTCTATAATTTTCATGCTGTGCAAATTTGATGAATGTTGCAGCTGTTATTTTCTTGGGTAATTTGTGACAGGGTTCTTTTCCCAATGCTTATCTATGCAGTGAACCTTTCTTTGGGAAAGATAATCACCTAAACGTCCTGCAAGAAAATACACACTGGCCTATATTTGTTTTAGTGATTTTGGTTTTGTTGAACCCTTAGCTTTCTAGTAATACAAAAGTTTATCTTTGCTGGTCATAGACCAGAAGAATTTATTAGATGGCCTGTTGTCTGTTACCCATCCATCTGTTAGCACAAGTTTGCTATCTCTACTCCTCCCAAACAAACTTAGAGGATTGATGTGAAGCTTAGAACACACAGTCATCTCAAGGCCTTGTTGGCCGTTGATTAAAATGGTATCTATCTGGCATCCAGTTTGGCCATCATGGTGGCCATCTTCAAACTCTTACTGCTCCTCCTGAAAGGGCAGTCATATAACAGTTTTATAAATTAGGCTGTATAGTGGGGATGGCATGAATTAGAACGTAAAAGGCTAGACTAGTGGATGCGATTGATACAATATACGAATGATACCAGCTACAATTGACATTGAACATTTTGCTTCCAGTTTGACCTAAATACAATGTACGAAAATACATGAACATAAAACACAACATGAATAAAAAATACACGTTGTGACATACATTAAACATTTATTGACAGTGAGCTTTGATCTTTTATAAATAATTTATTTATCATTTTATAAAGATTTCTGGATATATACAGTATTATAAGGTAGACCTGCATTATCTTCAGCCGATGACTTTGCCCAAACCACAGTACATCATCTTCTTAAGTTGATTAATTTTATTGCTGATTTGAGTTCCTGTATCATTATAAAACTTCAAATTTGCTTACTGTTTTATTATTCTATCACCTGGCAGCTTCATTTTCCCACTCATAAACCTTGATAAATGGATTTGTTTATGAGCAAAGTGGTTAAGAGATATTCATTTAATTCAAAGAACTGAACGTATTGTTGTAGCTCAGTATCACTTGCGATATCAATGAACCTGATGATTCAGCATATATTCCATATATGATGATTCCATATATTATTAGGCTGGAACCCATAAAATTCACAAGAAATGCAACTCAGAGATATGAATTATCAATATGAATTTTTTTAGAAAATTCTCTATTACAAAATAACGTATTTCAAACAAATCGCAATTTTTCCATCCAAGAATGACAGTGTAAATTCATTTGATACACCAGTACAAATTCAGCCTCTTTTTCTGTGTGTCTGGTTTGGGATGAGACATTTGTATATATATTGCTAGGGGTATTGACCTCAAGGCCACCAGGAGGAGGTTTTGCACCTCCTCCCCATCCCCTGCCATTTTTTCAGCTTCTATAACTTCATTTCATATTGAAACCCCAGTTACATCCAATATGACCACCATGGCAGGCCATCTAGAAAATCCTGTTATCCCTACTCCTCCTAAAGGGAATGTCATATTGACATGAGTTTTTACCGGAAGACTTCTTATGATATCTAGTTAATCTTAAAGGAAAATGATGCCAGTTGCTAGTTAGTCTTAAATGGAAAGTTTGCCAATTGCTAGTTAATCTTAGATGAAAATGATGCCATTTGTTATTAGTCTTAAATGAAAATGATGCCAATTGCTAGTTAGTCTTAGATGAAAATGATGCTATTTGATACACTAGCTAGACTTAAATGAAAATGATGCCGTCTAAACTCTAATTAGTTTTGAATGAAAATGATGCTACTTGCTAGTTAGTATTAGATGAAAATGGTGCCATTTGATACACAAGTTAGTCTTAAATGAAAATGATACAGATTGATACTCTAATTAGTATTTAATGAAAATGATGCCAATTGCTCGTTAGCCTTAAAAGATAATTATGCCAATAGATACTCTAGTTTTAAATTAACATGATGTGAACTGCTTGTTAGTCTTTAATGAAAATGATGCTACTCAATGCTCTAGTTAGTCTTAAATGAAAATTATGCCAGTTGCTTGTTAGTTTTAAATGAAACTTATGCCAATAGATACTCTAGTCTTAAATTAAAATGATGAGAATATTTTTGCTTGTTAGTCTTTAATGAAAAATATCCTATTCAATACTCTAGTTAGTCTTAAATGAAGATTATACCAGTTGCTTGTTAGTCTTTAATGAAAATGATGCCATTCAGTATTCTAGTTCATCTTAAATAAAAAATGATGCCAGTTGCTCATTATGAAAATGATGACAATCACTAGTTAATCTTAAATGAAAATGATGCCAGTTGCTCATTATGAAAATTATGACAATCACTAGTTAATCTTAAATGAAAATGATGCCAGTTGCTACTTGCTCTGAATGAATAACCATATCAGCATGGGTTTTTCCCAAGAGCCTTCTTATGAGATCTAGTTGGTTCTAAATAAAAATGGTGCCAATCTAAAATCCAGTATAGAAGTCAGAACAGCCATCCAGAAAATCTTCTACAGCAACTCCTTCTGAATGGATGATCAGATTGACATCAGGTTTTCAGTGAAAGAGTAAAATTACTTCTAATGATGTCTGGTTGGTCCTAAATGAAAATGGTGTTAGTCGTACATCCATTATAGTGACCACAGAGGCCAGTTGAAATCCTTGTTTCAATTCAAGGTTTCCCTTTGACCAGGACTTATAGGTTTTGTTGCATGGATTTCATATTTAACTGATTTGTATGCATTCCACTCTATGTGTCAGTTCGACTCTTGGAAATTTTGCCTTTTGTGTGAAATGCAGTATTCAGTACTATATAACAACCTTTGAACTTCTTGCTGTTTGGACAGACAAGTCTATGTACCTGCCTGACCATTGATCAGTTAGGATGGTGTTCATGAGAAGTTGTGGGATTGTCTGATAATTGACATGGACCTCAACTTTGATTTTTTGTTTTGAGAATATAAAAGAGGTTGTTTGAGTGGCACTGATTGAGATATGTGGAATTTAACTCCTTTTATAAAATTAGATAGCGAATTGGCAGTGATGACTAGAAATTAAAAATGGCAGATGGAAACCAAAGAGAATTGATTGCAGTGAGTTCCACATGTTTCTTTTGATGATGCTGTAATATCTGTGAAAAACTTGTAATTGTTGATTTCAGTTCATTCTCTGTTAAATTAAATTATTTTATATTTGATCATTTCTAACATTACTGTTAAATGATGTACATCATTCTGTATTATTGATTGTATGATATCATGTATCAGATTTGATTCTTAAATTTAAGCATTACATATTACATACAGATAGAATGGCTCAGAGGATTTATTTTGACTTACTTCACAGGGAAGTGTCAGTATGAGACTGATTCAGACTGAATATGAATATGGCAGTAATAAATGGAAAGAAGGCAGTCAGTTAAAATCTATGAAAACCAATCTTCATCATGAATGCATCATACCAAATGATGAAAATCGATTCAGATAGTGGAGGAGGGTCTGGATATGAATGCTTTTAATGCGAAGAAAAAGTTCTGAAACAATTTAAATTGCAGTAACAGTGAAGAAGTTATTCATTTTTGTGAAGTTATTAATATTTTTCTGTAGTGATTTATAAATAATGTATTTCAGTGTAATATGTGATGTTGAAATTAAACAACATTATTTAATGCTTTCTTTCTTTGACAATAAATGTAAATAAGTTCCAGAAGTGTATTTTCTTTTTCCATGTTATTTTCTTGATTCCTGGATTTAATATCATGACTCTTCATCTTCAGATTTTGACTCTTGGAAATTTTATCCCAAGAGTCAATCAATGATCCGTCAGTTTCAGCTCGTAGGGGAAGAATATAAAAGATAGGTTTACACTTAGCTGTTATAAAGAACAAATAGTCTTGTCTTGGATTGTTGGAAATGCATTTTGGCCAATAGAGTGTCTGTCCCTTCAAGTTACACCTAATTATAAAGTGAAATACTTCCACCTTACACAAGTGATCATCCTTAAGTGATTCTTTGAACTCTTATGCTGTTAAAGTTTGAGGGTTGTGGAGTTGTAATGATTCCTCAGCCCCCAATTTTGACAACATAGTGATATATTTTTTAAAAACTTGGGTATGTGCTTTGTAAGAATAATTTTATGGGGAGGTCTCTGAAGAGAAACTTAGTCTAGGGTGCAGGTTTTTGTAAAGTCAAGTTTTGGTAAAGTTATGGGTATTGTAAATTTGAGAGAGCTTGAGATTTGCATAAATTTGTGTTAATGAGCCCTTTGGTTGCTGTTTGTACTAAATTTTCTAGGTTATAAACCGGAAAAAAATGTTGCCATGACAGCAAGTCTTCAAACTTTTTTAATAGCAAATTCATTAGAGAAGATTTGACATTTGTTAGTAATATAAACTTTCTTTGTTACAGATTATTAACAAACCCAAACCAAAGGAAGAATTATCAGAAGAGGAAAAATTGAACAGACAGGTAATTAATTTTAGTTTTCTCTGGGATCCACTTCAGCGTATACCCTAGGTAATTAACTATAGTTTAATATAAGTACATTTAATATGGCACCTGTCACTATTGGTTTAGATTACTTTTTCCACTTAAGAACCCTCATTCATTCCAGATGCACCATCCTTCTGTTCTAGAAAGTTCTTAGAAAAGTGACATTGACCCAATCTGACTTCATGTCATAGGTCCATGCATAATAGTATATCTCTTCATTCTTTTCTGGAAGACCTCTTTTCCTCGCATGAAATGTTCTTGTTCTAGGAATTAAATACTTTTCATTGATGGTTTTTTGCTGATCATATTCCTCTTGAGTTCTTTGATAGTCCATAGTGATTGATTATTTTCAGTGTTTTTAGTTGAGATGAGTCACCTACCCTCCCTGCTCTTCATGTATTCAGGAATTACCTTGTCAGAAAATGGACTTTCTAGCATGTCTTCAACATGCACTTGAACATTATCCATACATGTTGTCACTTCAAGTGTTTACATTTAGTGTGGTGGTACATATTTCCAGTCCAATTACTGTTGTTTAATGCAATGTGTGTTATTAAAGTTTTACTGGTTCTGCACAAGTTTTGCTTGTCCAGCTTCAGTTTGTAATAAGTTTATTAATTGCTATCATCCAGTGTTACAAGCATTTGGATAAAGCCACTCTCCTCACCTACCACTCAGAAACATCATAGCTGCATGGATTTGGGTTTGAAATGGGAAGTTATCCTGCTTTGCAAGACAGGAGTGGCTGAGAGTACAAACTTAGCTGTACAAGAGATGAGTACATAGCAGTTTATCATGAAGGTGGTATCCATTTACCACTGGATCAATGGGGCAACAGTAGTTCAAACCCATAACCACTCATTTTTATGTCCAGAGCCACAAATATAAGGTGTCATTTTTTCCAGAAGTGCTGACTGCATCAACAGTGTCTAAGTAAGACAAGTGATCTCACTCTACAGAACATTTATTTAAATAGCTCTTTTAGCAAACATTCAAACATATCATCCAAATAATAAATATGGCATACTCCTTGAAAAAATTTTCTGTTTTTGTTTCTCAGCAAAATTTTGTGAAGAGATACAAGGACGAGATCAAAAAGTTTGGAATGATGCGGAAATATGATACAAGCCAGGATTATCTTTTGGAACATCCCCACCTGGTATGTGAGGAAACAGCAAACTACTTGGTTCTTTGGTGCATAGACCTTCAGCTTGAAGAGGTAAGCATGATGATAAATGTGATTTTTAATAAGTTGTAATCATTTAGGCATCTGTAAATTGTAGGAATTTTGTTTTCTCTGACTTTTGGTGACATGTTATTAAACTGGAACAGCTGATCTGAGATGGATAGTCAGATTGTTGTTACTATTATCACTTGATTGGTTCCTGCTTAACAAATATTAATGATCTTTTAAAAGAAAATCTGTGTCTGGGTCTTTTTTTTTTTCAAGCTGGTTAATGTTTTATGATTCACAATATTGTCAAATCTCTGTTGTGGTGAAAAAAATAATGTTTTCTAAATGATAGAATTTGAAGAAATGAGATGAAATAACTGAGTTTTTTTTCAAGTCCACCTTGATGGAAGCTTGATTTAATCATCAGTTTGGTGTGTGTTTATTTGTACATCAGTTCACATTTTAGATTAACCTACATGTTAATTTTTTTCTACTGTCCTTTTATATCGGTTCCATTTTATCTGTCCCTGTTTGGGTTTGGAATATAGATTCAGTATTTGTAACTTTATAGTGTATCATTCTGGTTTATGGGTCATTCCATGGAGTTTTTCATTCTTTTTTTTTTGTACAGTGATGCAGCACTTTCAGTTTGAGAGTAATCTTGATGTTGTAGTTGTTATAACTCTTTATGGGTATATATATATATATATATATATATATATATATATCAGTTCTCATGTCTGACCATCCATTCATCCATCGTTTCATATGGCACACAATCTTGTAAGCATTGCTAGCTGTTCCCAGAGATTATGATGGATTGCTATGAAACTTTGTAAATATTATGGTCATCACCTGAAGCTGCACAAATGGATAGATCACTTTACTGATAGTTTTTAGCTCTACTGGTCATAGCTCAGAAGAGCTTGCTGCTTTGAGGGGCCCCGAGGGGCCGAGTGGTCTAAAGCGCTCTCCGTTACGGATCACTGCCATCTCACCTCTGTCTGCGTTGGTTTGAGTCTCGGATTCGGCGAATGTGGATATGTGAGAAAGCTTGCCAGTAGCTTCTCATGGGTTGGTGGTTCTTTCCGGGTATTTCCCGGTTTCTTCCTCCACCATTAATACTGGCCGCCATGTATAGCCTATCGTGTGCTGAAAAATGGCGTTAAGCCCTACAACAACAACAATAACAACAACAACTTACTGCTTTGACCTGTTGTCCATCCTCAGTCTCACATAAGTCATATGATTTTCACTTTATATATATATATATATATATTGTTATGTGTAGGCTCTTACAAAGGTAACAAAAGAAAAGAGTGAAGCCAACAAGCTTTGTAAGTTTTAACAAAACAATTTATTTCTCTAGCAAACAAGGTAAAAATATGAAATAGGACTTAACGGTTGGTGAATATAATCAAAAAATTAATCCTAGAAATCAAAAATATAAGTCCTATCACTAAAAGTTCTAATTGAATCTAAGTTCGAATCTCGATGAAGTTCCAACATGGAAGGCGATGACGTCAGATGAGGTCGTTGTACTGAATCACAATTTATAATGTTCCCGTTTGGAATTCCAGAATAAATTTCCACTAAATGTCTTTGTCCTAGAATTTTTTTAAAGAAGAACACTTGTATGTTTTCCAGAGAATATAAATTATTAAATCCTCAAAATAGAAGAAGTCTAAATCAACTGGCATCAACATAAAAAAAACACCTTGAGCTCTAAAGGTGTAGAATACGACTGACAAACCTCCTAGAAAACGTCTGTTTTAACCCACGATTTTAGATCACATGGTGGCTCACATGATGGGGCTACGTGATCACTAACTTGAACAGCGCAGTAAAAAAAAAATGCCAATTAGCACGTAGCCTAGAATAGCCCTATCTAAGAATCAGATTCTCACGCTGGAAATAAATAAAAAAGAAAGGCTGTTTACAACTTAGCTAACACATGGGCCGAACATGACTTTGGTAATGACCAATCATTTTCATTCAATGTTTGCAAAATCGGAGCCAAGGTTAGGAACTAGGTCAGCTAAAAATAAAAATGAAGCAACCATTTGCATTCTAAACAGGCTAAAAGAATTGAACTAAATTTACCGGGAAAAATATCAAATCCAGTAAAACTATTATCCTTACAATAAAATGTAATGAAACAAAATTTACAAAAAAAATAATTTAAAACTAACAAACAAGCAATTTAATTACATATACGTAACATATATATATATACACCACTCCCTCGATAACTCGCGCACAACGGGGTCCACAAACATAGACCGCGCTATAAGTGAGGGCTCGAGTTACCGAGGGACCTCCAAAATTGAAAAAAATCGCTTGGACATCGAGAAAACAACGGGGGGATGTGTGTGTGTCGGGGTTAGGGAACTTCGCTGTTTAATAACTGAATCCTCATTTTACATTCAAGTCGATACTAACTTTTAATAACACACTTTTTCTAATGAAGTTGTTCGTTATTCTGTTTAAATAACATTTATTTTCAAAATGTCCAACATGTGAAAGATGGTTCCAACTGGTTTCAACAACCATTACGTTTACACGAAATCATGTGTGTATTAGGTCACTGCTTTTTGTTTTCTTGATGAGTCTGGTTCCCGGAGTGGTATAGCATTGTATCCTGCCAGATTGGGAGTGAAAAGAGCAGGGAACTAGACTAACTGTTGATACACCACCAAACAAGATTGCTTTTGTTCAAAAAGCAAGTGAATTTTCGTGAGACAATCGTCTACGTCGAATCTCAATTTTTGTGCTGTTCAATTAGTACAGTATTGATATCGTGATTTCATTGAAAGTAATAATGAAACTTTTTATCATTCTTGATGATATCTCGAAGTGCCAGTTCAAGAATTCTCTGAAACTAGCTTGCCCACAATGGTCTGTATCTGTGAAACCAAGCTCTTTATTTTATGAAATATAGTATTCTTTTCGCTTGGTTGACGTGCTATCTTTGATCACAGTTACCAGTGAGTCTGTTAATTTAAGGTAGTTTATAACATACACAATAACATTTATGACATTGTTCAATTGATCAACTGAAGTGAGTTCACCCGACATACGACCGGGGCAGCTAGATTTTAAGTTTGTAGGATTTTCATGCCTTTTAACTTTTCTTTTATTTCACCTTCGTTATTTGATTCAAAAGACATAATTAACGTGATAATACAAAGGAGGCCAGCTTTTAATTCAGTGCAACAAATAGTTCTGCAAATCAGTTATCAAAACACGGTCGGTACCTAAATAGGTTCTCAGAGAAATGCTTGCAGACATAGCTGTTATGGTAGATTGACACATTTTACATTTAATTACAAGAGGACACATTGCATTTATGATGATTACACTTAAAAGGAACTAGAAGATAGAAATAGAACACAAATTCCAATTGATAAAAAAATTATTTAATTTGTATTTATTTATTGAAGTACTGCCTCCACTCGGAGTAAGTGACGTTTTCATTGATCAAAATTTCCTTACATATTGTTAATTGCGGTGTGCTAGGAATGTCACTTGGAAAGAAAATGTAAAAAAATTGTATGCCTTATTTTTAAATTTGGCATTTCATAATGTTGATTAAAATTTCCAGGTCCTATCTACCGTTTTCGACGATAAAACAAGCGATATATCAAAGTTTTTGTAGCTAATTTTGATCGCGATTTCCATAAAATTCATAAAATAGGGATCTATTTTTGGGGTAATTTCTGGTTTTAGAAAATGGGATCCACGCCTGACCCAGCGTTATAAGCGGGTTTGCGAGTTATCAGGGTGCGAGTTATCGAGGGAGTGGTGTATGTATATATATATATAGAGAGAGAGAGAGAGGGAGAGAGTTGGTTACAAACAAAAAATTCAGTAATGAAAATCTTGTTCACATAGGTTTTCTCAGAAATACTTTTTGCAGTATTTAAGTATATTCTGAATGAAAATTATGCAAATCTAACCACCAACATGCACGTGCTTTTGCATGTGTCTTGAAAACCAGACCTAATTGACCTTGGGGTCAAGTCAGAGGTATTGTTGGCATTTAACACAGCAAGTGAATTTTGACGAGACTTTTTTCCTGGTTGTATTTCAGTGAAAAAAGTTTGACCCTTGGACATTGATTTTAAGATCAATGCTTTTAGCTGTAACGATTTGTGAGCATGAGATAACAGAAAAATATGATCAGAATTTTATCGAACATATATCTCATAAACACCTTGAATGCTGTCACTTAGCTTTGTCACCCCCCCCAACAGTAAATTAACCAGACTTGGCATGTGTGTGTGTGTGTATATATATATATATATATATATATATATATATATATATATATATATATATATACATTGACACTGAGGCAAGTTAATAATTAGACAAGCTCATTGATTTGCTATCCATGATATCAGATTCAGTGTCAGAGGCCATAATGATGAATTTTTGTTACCAGAGTTGGTATGTTTGAGTTGCTGAAGAATATTGGAGATAGTTTCCATATTCCAGACCTGCCAACTGTTCTGATTTATCTGGGAACATCCCAGATTCACATGGCAAAAATTTTTTTAATACCAAAAATGTTAGTGAGTAATTTTCGATCATTTTCACTCAAATTGTTTTTCGATCAAATCCAGTAGTTATATAATCTACATTTCTGGTATCTACAGCCACCATCGTGAAATTGATTGAAACATATTTGGTTTGCTGTGTGTTCAGTTTATTATAATGGATAAATTTTGGAATAAAAAAACGTAATTTGGACAAGGAACATTTGCCTGTTTGCGACAAAAAAGGAATACACTGAGGAATTACCATTCATTAAGTCCAGTTCAAAAGACAATACCTATGATGTCATTCTCCACCTCTAAGCTCCCCTTGTGAAACCCTGTCTGAGATTCAGTTTTCATTTAGTTGGAAGGTCTGATACTCAGCATTGAAAATAATAAAAAGACTCAAGAAGTGGTCTTATCTTGAATTCGTGAAATTCTATTCAGGCAGTAGAGGAACTTGTTATGAGTTATTGACATTTTTGACTTGCCTCTGAATGCAGTGTATGGCAATGTTGTGAACACAACTAGTCTCACAGCTTTCATTGGATCTGCATGAAACTTTATAAATATTAGTCATCATCTCCCCCTCTATATCTCTGACTATACTCTTCCACACCCTGAGATTGTGACCCAGAGGTTATCAAATGCAAATGCCATCACATTTATGATAAGCTTTAATGCAGTGACTGCATACATAAAGCTTGATTATAAAATATGTTGAACATGACAGTACAGTAGAAGTTGTTGCAAATTTGACAATTGACTCTTGTGACTTCTGCCACTCAATATTAGAGATGGTTTCAACACGCGGCAGTTGAAAAGAAGAAATGGTCTTATTTTGAATTCCTGGAGTTTCCTTTCAATTATTAGAGCATCAATCACTTTTTACAAATAATGTTTAAATAATCAAACTGATACGACTTTTTAATAGCTTTTGTTTGTTACACTTTTTAATTTGCATTCTTGATTCCTCTCATGCCTACTTGCAAGGTCTCCCAGGGTATTATTAACATGCCCTTGCAATATGCATGATAAAGATTGGTAGCTATGTTTATAATAAACTGAGTTTCTGTAGTCATGACTTGGATAATTATTAGGGGTCCACAGCAAGTCTGAGTTGATGATAGTATTTGTAGGGTCAGGACTTGAATAATTATTAAGGGTCCACAGCAAGTCTGAGTTGATAATAATAATAATAATAATAATAATAATAATGAGGACTTTGTATAATGCCTAATCTTTAGAAGCTCTAAGCACTTTACAACATTAGACAACACCTACAGCTTTAAAAAAACCCCATATATAATGATATGATTACAAAAAAAACACCATGAAATTAGAAAACATAAAATATGCTAAAAATATTTAAGGTAGGAAACATTATTAGGTCTTTAAGTTCTTGCAGTCTAAATAGGTGAGTTTTAAGAGTGCTCTTGAATGAGATCACTGTGCCTTTGTGTCTAAGTTCAGTGGGCAATTCGTTCCGCATTGCTGGGCCCTGGTATGCAAAAGAACATTGTCCATATTACTTTGTTTTCATATTGGGAATAATGAATGTACGATTGCCAGAAGAGGTGCATAAGTATCTTGCTGGTGTGTACACATGGGTGAGATCAGTAGGTATGTTGGACTGGAGCTCGTCAGTGAAACGTAGCACAGAGAACAAATTTTGTGTTTGATTCTGGATTGAATGGATAGCCAGTGTAGGGTACAGAGCAGGAGGGAGGTGTGCTCTGATCATGGTACTCAAAGGATGATCCGAGCAGCTGTGTTTTGAACTTTTTAAAGTTTCTGGAGTAGATATTGATGAGAGTATTTGTAGGGAGTCTTTTTGATTTTCAAACTGATTGTGAGAGTAATTTTCATTTCCCAACATTCCTGTTTTTACAGAAAGAGCTAATGAATCAAGTTGCCCACCAGACTATTGTGATGCAGTTTATGCTAGAACTAGCTAAGCAACTGGATACTGATCCCAAAAACTGTACAAGGGCCTTCTTCTCCAGGTAACTTATCATAAACCTTTATCTAGCAAAGCTGTTTACTGTTACAATTTCACTGTAGTTGAGTATTTCACATAAATATGAACTTATTTCAAGGTATTAATTTTACAGGCCATTGATTAAAGAAATTGTTTTTCAGACACAGGCCCAGGGCTGGTGTCTTAAAAAAAATTACAAGCCCTGACTCCAGTTTCATGTGGTCAAATGGGTCCCATATTTTTACTATTATTTGTCACCAAATATTGCAATTGCTGTGCTTTAAATGTTTATTTGGTAAAAGATGAATACCATTTTGGTTGTTTGTCCAGCTTATGACCATTTAAGAAAAAAGAAATACTTTAATGACATTTTAGATGGATTGAATTTATCATCATCAAATTATTAAAAAAGGGTAAATACCAAGTAAACCACTTTTTCAGATGATAAAAAGAATTTAATAAGGATTTCTGTTTATTTAAATACTTTTAAATACTATTTTGATGACATCTTAGGAAATTTAAAAAGCACACATTTAGAAAATAAGTTTTCTTAAGTCCCCTAGCCCCATGTCCAGCTGAGCTTATGAGATGGCCATGCAGCTATTTTGTACATGGATTGTTATGTGTCATGTGTCTGTTAACAATTACTATTTCCAACACAAATGGAACCATATGTGGCTGAATACGACCTTGCATGGAGGTTGTTTAAATTTGTACATATGATGCTGAGCCATCATCAAATATAGCCACCATTACTATAGTGTTCACTCATCACTACCAGCACATATTATAACAAATTCCCATTGGTTCATAATTACTTTTATTTTCAAATTAATAGATCACGAACTAAATTACAAATTGTGAATTTGCATAAATTTACCTAAGTTGTCATTAATTAAACCACAAAATAAATGTAATCTCCCTTGCCATATACATGACTTTAATCTCAATAATGTTACACAAACACCAAAAAGACTTTAAATTGTAACTCAGCAAACAGTCACAAACCTTGAATGTTTTCATTACCCTGATACGTTGTTTTAAATTGGATATTCATTGCCATCTTATAGTTTTATCACTGTTAGCAATTCTGGCCATTGCTAATGCCAACAAAGGCATGGATGGGTATCCACTAAAGTAAAGTTTGAGTATTTTTTTTTATCATTTCCTGATGAAAAAGCAAACTTGGGGTCTGGGGTGCACAGAATCAAGCTGGGACACACTGGGGCAATACTGCAAGTGTTTATTATTGTCAAAATAATACATTTGTTTGTTTTGGAGCTTAAGTTTGGGAAAGAGTGGGTTTTTCTCTTTGCTTATAACATGATTTCAGTCATTGCTAGGTTGAAGTTTAGTAGCCATTGATTTGACAAGTTGTTTACAGTTTCTGAGTCGGCACTGAGTATGCATTGAATATCTTGAATACATCTAAGTTCTAGAACAATGAAAGAGAACTGTTGTCAACAAAAATTCTGATGAGTCCAAGTTGATTGGCAATGTCACTGGTATAGGCAGGAAACAATAATGGCACCCCAACTGAAACAAACTGAGTTGTTGATTCTGCAGTTTTCACAACAAGACTTGTGATCCATCATAGTACACAAAAAAAAGATAAAATGATGTACTTGACAAAACTTATATAGACCAAGGCTAGACTTAACATAAGAAAATAAATCTTTCATTAATTCTTGTATTCTGATACGAATAAAATGATCTGAATATGTTGAAACAGAAAGCGATTTGCCCAAATTGAACAATTATATTACTACATGAAATATTATTCTTTCTTATTATCTTTGTGGTGATCATAAATACTTTATTATTCCCAATGTATTGACCTTAAATAGATCAGTATGACAATCACCTGATAACATAATCCCTTGTGTGACTGTGTGGTAGAAGCAGAAAGCATATATCTTTGTATTTTCATTTGTACTTGATACACAGCTCAAAGGCAAAAATCTAGTACAGTGTCTTAATGAAATGCACTTTCCCATTGCAACAAATATGACTTTATTGCCTCACCTGAACTAAAAAACTAACAAAATTTGAATATCTTGAACTTTTTTAAAATTAGATTAAGTATACAAGCCATTTGAAATAATGCTTCTTCCTTAAATTCTGAATACAAATGAACAATTTCTTTAGACAGTACATTGACCAGTTGATATTTGATGCATGTGCATTACATAATAAATTCTTTTTTTTTCTCAGACATTTTGTAATACTGTTGGTTGCTTGTTATGGATATTTTTTTCTTTTTCAAAATTATTTTTTGGCACAATGTTTTTTTCTTGTATTTTTTTCCTTCCTTTTCTACTGTTTGTCATGTTTGATTATTTCATATTACTCTATTTGTATGGGGAATGGCTTATCTAATGTTCTTATAGCATGACCCCATTTGGATAATTTAGGAAATATGTTTAAATTAAATCACTAACAATACAATGACTTGTTCTTGAAAACCCTATCTATGAGAATTTGACCAAATTTGACAGAAAGCATCTGGGCTTGATGGGCTTTCAGGTTTATGAAAGTGATGCTGATCTACACTCAGATATGACCACCATAGAAAATGTTTCAGTGACCTAAACCTCTCAACAGAATGTGACCAAATTGAACAGAAAGCATCCTGGTGTGAAGAGCTTCAGTATTTTCTAAATGATATAAATCCACCATCAAATTATTAAAAGCAGTAAAGCATTTAAAAGTCTTATTTTAAAAAAAACCACCCAACAGAATTTCACTGAAAGGATCCTGGCATGAAGAGCTTAAAATAGAAAAACAAGTTGATGAGCAGAATTTGACCACATTTTATAGAAAACATCCTGGCATATATGGCTTTCACTTTTTTTTTTACAGTTGATGCCAATCTGCCCTCAGATATGGCTGCCATTAATAGAAAAGCCTAAAACAACTTCCCAAAATCCACTTAAAAGAATTTTACCAAATTTGACTGAAAGCATACTGGCATAAAGGGCATTTAAGTTTTAGTAAATGATAACAGTCTGCAATTAAACATGGTTGCTATTATTAAAAAAAAATCTTAAAGCAGCTTTACAAAAACTGGTAAGCAGAATTAGACCAAAAGCATCTCTGCAATAAGGGCTTTCCAAAAAAATATACAAATGATGCCAATTTGCCAGCAAATATGGCTACCATTACTAAAATTAAAAGATCCTTTTTGAATGGTATCTGAGAAATTACACAGAATTTGACAAAACATCTTGGCATGAAGAACTTCAAGTTTTGTACAAAGGATGCCAATCTGCCATCAGATGTGGCTGGTGCTATAAAAAATAGAATAAAATGCAGGTTAACATTTTTGAACCAAATTTGATGGACTGTGTCATAGCATGGAGGCCTTTAGCATTTATAGAAATTGTGTCAATCCAGCATCAAATATAATGGACATTACTAAAGATAGAACATTTACACAACTTTACCTCAAATACTGCTGAACAGAATTTGAGCAGCTCTGACAGAAACATTGAAATAATCGTTTTCATGACATGCAATCAACAATATTGGATGAAATTTGTAGAGAAAGCATTCTTCGAACATTGAGTTTTTGATCAATTACACTCTCATTTGCTCTTGGGCAGATGTTGGGCACACAAGTGATCTTGGACCCACTTGTTTAACTTGCTGCACAGGTTTAAATACTTTTATTAAATATGATATATTTTTTTATGTTCAGAATAAAATTAGGAGAGAAACAATATATGGATGCTTTCAATGATGAGCTTGATGCCTTCAAAGACAGAGTGAAGAAAAGAGCCCAGGCAAGAATAGAAGAAGCCATGAAAGAGCATGAAGAAGTAAGTTGTGCCTTTTTGTATTAGTTGCTTCAATTGATAACAAGACTTGAATATCACCATTCCTCTCTTATTCAGAGCTCTAGATAACCAACCTACTTCTGTACCTTATACAGACAAATCAACTAGTTACAGAGGATTTTGTTAATGCATTCAGATTATGTAAACTTAAAGTTTAACAATTTAATTTAAAAGTTGTCACTTATGCTTTTTGCTGTAAGTGCATTCCATGTTACATTACGGCACATTCGTCAATATAAGCAATGCATGGGGTTCAGGTTGAGATGTTCTATGCACATTTGAATTGATAATACTTTATCACTGTAAATATGCCTTGATCACTAAGATGTTTGATGCATTTAAATAGGCACAATTAATGTGTTGATGATTTAAGACTCAGTCTGGTAGCATAACTTTGCATATTGCTGGTTTTGCAGTGATCACAAAATGTCAGATTTTTATTTTTTAAAAATGCAGTTAATTTCAACTTGGGAATCAGATACCCAGATTATTAAATCTTTATACAGAGCTCAGATTATTGTTGTTGTTCCTGTTATTAGTGTTCCTATAGGTGTTTCAAGTTTTTTTTACCACACCTGGCTTTAAGGTTGTCCCTCATTACTCCATTAACAGTTGCTACTTTTAAGGTATTAAAAACCACTCATCCATTGTCAGCTAGATTTGGCATAGAACATTCTGGCATAAAGATTTTTAGGCATGATGCTGATCTCTCATCAAATATGCCACTGATATTAAATTTGCAAAAACATTTAAACAACTTTGCTGTAACCTGTGAACCGATTTGAGTAAATTTGATTGGATGCATCCTGCCATAAAGGTTTTCAGGGTTTTTTTGAGCAAATGATGCCTGTCTGCCATCAAGCATGGCCACCATTACTAAAATATAAAAACCATAAACAGCATCTTTTCAAAATGGCATTGTACATAATGTGACCAAATGTGACAGCATTCTGTTATGAAGGGCTTTCATATTTATTCCAAATGATGCTGATCTACCATTAAATGTGGCTGCCATTACTTAAAATAGAAACCATATCCTGTGATTTCTCAAAAAAGAAACTGAAGAGAATTTGACCAAATTTGAAAGAAAGTATCCTGGCATTAGGGCCTCAAAAGTTTTTTTTAAATAGAAATTATATTGGTTTACCATCAAAAATGGCAGCTGTTAATAAAAATATAAAAACATTTCAACAACTTATCAAAAACAACTTTACAGAATATGACAAATCTGGATTAAAAGTATCCTTGCATGTTAAAGTGCATCAAATTCTGCTCAGTGTTTTCAAGTCATTAAAATTTTTCTAAATTTAGCAACAGCAACTATATTGCATGGTGAATCAGTTGTGTCATCCATTGCCTGACTTCCAGTTGTCTGTATGCCAATACCACAAGTTTGTTACTGCTACTTATCCCAAACATGAATCTTTGCACACACATTCATCCCAAGGTCTACTTGGCACTAAAAGAAACTGGTGGGGCTCGGACATTCATTTTGGCCACCACAGGATCGATCTTATCGCTGCTCCTCCTGAGTGGACGGTAATATCAGCATGGAGTGTTCACTTAGATACTTTCAACGATATCTGGTTGGTCCTAAATAAAAATGGTGTCATCTGACATCCCAAATAATAGCCATGGCAACCATCTTGAAATCTTGCTGTTGCTACTCTTGAATGAACTTTTCACCAGAACACTTCTTTTGATGTCTTGTTGGTATGGAAGGAAAATGATTCCACATGGACATTCAATATGGCCACCAGAATGGCCATCTTGAAAATCTTTTTATTGCTGCTCAGTCTGAATGAATGGTCATATCGTCATCAGGTGAAAATCAGATCATACATCCAGTATGGCTGCCACAGCAGCCAAAAATATAAGAGATGTTTTCAGCAGTAAAAAAGAAGAAATATTTTTTTCTTGAAAGCCTGGAAATTCTTTTCAGCTGGTAGAGCATCAGACCCATTAAGGGAT
Organism: Megalonaias nervosa; assembly: GCA_016617855.1. NCBI lineage: Eukaryota > Metazoa > Mollusca > Bivalvia > Unionida > Unionidae > Megalonaias > Megalonaias nervosa. Next base: position 98,800 of record JAECUM010092883.1, on the reverse strand, counting down.
ATAGCTGTGAAAATTTAGAAAATTCTACTGGGTACCTGTCAGTCTTACTGATTGGTTACCCGGGTACCTGCTCAAAAGAAATTGTATTATATGTGTACAAGCCTGAGCTGATTTGTTATAGGTTGACACTGGCACAAACGGCATGCAGAAGTGTATTTCTTTAGTGGTTGAAGTGTGTAAGTCAGGATGCATTTTGCAAGTTAGATCTGTCTGAAAGGGTGGCTTGTCTTCAGTGAGTCAGAGTTGCATTTTGGAAATATAAATAAGCCCAACTGGATAGATATATAGATAGATAGACAGATGGACAGACATATAGGAAAGAAGGAAGATAGGAAATTTAACAACGAAACCGTGTAAAATGTACTTGTATTTTTGATTGGCATATGTCACAAATAAATTAACTTACAATATGTTCTAAATAAATCCACTAAAATTTGGGAAAACAAGGAAAGAGATTAAGGCCAAACATTTACTAGATGAGGAAGAACTCTACTTGGCACTGAACAGGTACATGTACTGAACTAATGATAAGATCAAAAGGATTGTAAACATAAAAACAAAGTGGGTGCTGCCTTTACAAGCCAAGAGTTTATGGGGCCACAGGCACTGGTAGAAAAATTTTATATGGTAAATGGATACCTGATGGATCATTTTATTATCTGGGTTATTATAAATGGGTGGGTACCCAAGTACCGGGATACTTGTTCACAGCTCTGATAAGGGACACTTGTTTTAGTCTTTTGCATTTGTGGTTATATTTTATCATAAATGCTGTCTTTTGCACTTTAACAATGAATGGAGACAATAAATGCAAGATTGGAATGCATTTCTGAAACCATGTATGAAAAACAAGACTATGATATCTGAAATGTAAATGTGATTAATATTGAATACATTTCAAATGCAGATAAAGTGCAGTGGAAATGCAGGCTAAAGGAAAATGTTTTAAAATTATCCACTTAAGGGTTTGTAACCTCAGCATTAAGTTACAAGTCAGTTGATCCTATTATGAAATCATCTCTGGTTTGGAAAAGAAAACAATAGATGCATAATATTCCTTGTATAACATATACAGTAAAAACTGTCATGAGCGACCACCTGTCATTTCCGACAACAATCATAATGCACGGATCGATTTTATTATATAAACGCTCTGTTATGCGCGATCACCTGCTGAATGCGACCAGCAACCGCGATTTCTTGGCAAAATATGCATTTTGACACTGCTATGAACGACCGCATCGCAAAAAAACAGAGATCATCACCACTGACCTTTACTTAATCCTTTGTAAACACGAGAGCTCAGCTACCAGTTTTGTGAAATTTATAAGTCCAGCGTATGGTGTCATTTGTAAATTGCAGCAAACCAGACTAAAGTACATGTCACTAACTGCCAGTTTAGTGCTGAAAGTCATGTCCCCAAAAGGTGATCAAAACCGAAATACATTTAGTCATTATTACATCAACACTAATAACAATGGCAGAACATCCGATGAAAAAAAGAAAAATTCTAACACTGGAAGAAAGAATTTATGTAATTGAAAGAAGTGAAAAAGGAGAGACCGCTTGCAAAATAGCAGACAGCTTAAATGTCGGTAAAATGTAAGTTCAGAGTGTTATCAAAGACAAGGAGACCATTAGAAATGAATGGCAGAAAGGTGCACAAGCAAAGAGGAATATGCCACGGCACAATGGACATTGTATGGAGATCTAAATGAGCGAGAATGGGAGTGGTTTTGTGTTGCAAGGAGTAAAAACATACCAGTAAGTGGAAAGCTGATTCAGGAAAAGGCAATTACTGTCTCAGCAGAACTGAATAATGATGACTTTGCTGCATCAAACGGATGGCTGGAGAGCTTCAGAAATAGATGCAATATCACAGCAAAGGTGCCCAGTGGAGAATCAGCTGATGTGAATTTACAGACATTTGATGACTGGGAAAAAAGACTACCTTCCATCCCTGAAGGGTATAACCTGTGTGATATTTTTAATGCTGATGAAACAGGACTATTTTACAGTGGACTACCTGACAGATCCCTAGTGCAGAAAGATGATGTTCGCAAAGGAGGGAAAAAAAGCAAAGGAGAGGTTGACACTATTGTTAGGATGTAGTGCAACTGGAGAAAAACTGGACCCCTTAGTTATAGGAAAATCACACAACCCAAGATGCTTTAGGTCATTTAATTTAAGATCTTTGCGTGTTGCCTATGAATCCAACAGAAAGGCTTGGATGACATCAGACATCTTTTGTAACTGGCTTGTAGCTGTCAACAATAAAATGAAAAGGAAAAATTGGAACATTTTAATTCTGGTAGACAACTGCAGTGCACACCCAGATGTTAAGTTTAGCAATGTAAAACTGGTCTTTCTGCCCCCAGATACAACATCTAACCTACAGCCCTGTGATGCAGGGATAATTCAGGCTTTAAAAATTAATTATCGGAAGAAACTGCTGCAACATATTCTTTCCAAAATGGATGAATGCTCTACAGCAACTGATATCTCTAAGACTATCACTGTTCTGGATGCCATTTTATGGATTAAGTCAGTGTGGGATGCTCTGTCTGCATACACCATAGTAAGGTGCTTTGCCAAGTGTGGCTTTTCTGTCAGCGTAGAAGCCATAAAGCCAGAGAGCGAAGAGAGTTAACAAGACGTGCATCCATCAATGGAACTTCTTCTCAATGGCATGACATTGGAAGAATATGCTGATATGGACCACTGTCTAGAAACTGTTAATGATTTCTCAGGGCCAGACTGGGAGAAGGATAATTTTCAGAGAGGTAAATCGGGTACTCCTCCAACTGCTGACAGTGATAGTGACAATGAGTCATCTATTGGTGAAATTCTGCCTCAGGTTATTTCACATTCTACAGTCACAGAACATTTAAAGGAGATTAAAGAATATGCTTTACAACATGGCAATCCCAAACTTTTACTTCATTGCTCAGAAATGGAGATACATGATCAGACCAATCAGCTGACTAAAAAATGTGAACAAAGAAGTATAATGGATTTCTTAAAGAAAAGTGATTAAGTGCATAGAATAAGATATATACATCATAGCTAACTGTGCAGTTTTTGTTACATGTGAAACAACTCTAAAATTTATGGCCATGTGAAGTTACGTTATGGATAGGATAAATATTACCTTTGTTTATTTCACAAATCATATACTAATACATGTACATATTCATGTGATGTTTATTATATGAAGTTATTTTGAGAGGAATAAATGCATTATTTAACAAGAGTTATGAATAAAGGATATGATACATGTACAGCGAGTATGAGTATTTTTTTTCTTATTCAACAGTGCTAACTATTGACCCTGGAAACCAGTCCATTTTCATACACCTGTTATGAGAGACCACCTGTCTTGAGAGACCGCTTTTGCTTGGCAGAATGGGGCAGTCTCTCATAACAGGTTTTACTGTACTGCGTATGATATTATATCCTTCAACATGATAAAACTTTGTAAGCTTAAACAATTTTGTCAAGACAACATATGTATAAATACAGTTTTGATGCATTTTACGAACCTTGTACATAATGTTGTGTATTTGATTGATAAGATATAAATATTATACTGTATTGAGCTTGAACAACTGACTATCTTGGTTAAATGCCAACAGAGTTCCAAGTCGAATGTGGCATAGCATATACCCCATATTTGGCCAAATGTGATACAGCACATACTCGCTCATTCAAATGCATTTATTGCAAATTGGTAATTATTTTGTGACATCAAATGTATTTATTGCAAATTCATAATTGTCTTGTGATAATATCCAGTGTATTTATAATGAATTTATAATTATCTTGTGATAACATCCATTGCATTTATAGTGAATTGTTAATTATCTTGTGATAATATCCAGTGCGTTTATAGCGAATTGGTAATTGTCTTGTGATAACATCCAATGCATTTATGCAAATTGGTAATTATCTTGTAATAACATCCAATGCATTTATAGTGAATTGGTAATTATCTTGTAATAACATCTAGTTCATTTATAGCAAATTGGTAATTATCTTGTGACAAAATCCAATTCATTAATAGTGATTGGTAAACATAGATCTTCAATCATTTTGATAATATAGGGGTGGGGATGAATACTGATTAGGTATACTATGCCACACTTGCATCATGTTATGTGAACTTTGTGAAATTTGTTGAATAGTGTCAATGTTTAGTACACCAGGCAATGTTTTTATGAAACTCCTAAAAAATTATGTACATTCAATTTAAAATAAAGTACTACCTCATTATAATGCTGTCCATGGGAGCCATAGAGAATACTGCCTTATAATGAGATTAGAATGATGCCATACTCGCTTACATGTCGAGTCCACCTGCTAACTGCACAGATGCATATTTGCCATCACATAATGCTTCTGTAGCTCTGGGTCTGTGCAGATTGATAGGAGTAATCTGTAAAACAAACAACATAAACCCTGATCTTCAGGTGCATTATGCGATAGCAGATCAGGGTCTTTGTTGTTTGCAGTTTGACTCAACTTACAAGTGAGTGTGCATGGTAAGTACTTGATACATGTAACATAAGTACTATTAGCGGATCCATGACCATACTTCCCTTACAACAAGAATTGTATTGTAATGAATGTCCTTACAGTGAGAGGGGTGCTCTTTGGCAACACAGGATCAATTAATATGTATGAAAATTGTTGTAAAATAATTCCTCTTGTTTAGTTCCTTGTGCTGAATAAATCACAACTTTCCAAAAAACTTGTATACAGACTTGTTTCTTCATTATAGACTACTAAAATCCGAGTCTGAACTTGAGTAGTTGTAATAAATATTCGGGCCAGGGATCACAAAACATAAAAACAAAAAAAAATATTCAACAATTGTTTCAGTTCCTTTATTCAAGATAAAATCATTAATTTCTTTCATGCAGCATCCTTATTAATATAATTGATTTATCTGTACAGGAAGAAAGACAGAAGAGACTTGGACCAGGTGGTTTAGATCCAGTCGAAGTGTTTGAATCTTTACCAGATGTAAGTAATGTTCATAGAATCTGATCCACATGTTAGAATCATGGAGATGCAAGCAATATCTCTTTCTCCATACTCTTTAAAGATGGAAGTATTCCAAGTTTCAATAAATTTCTAAAAACTTTATCAAATTGAGAGTTTACATTGTGATCTGATTTATGATACTTCTCATAAAATTAGGAAATTTGCCATAAATATAATAATAAAAGATGTAGAATAACTGGTAGTTTTAAGACTGTACATCTTGGAATTTTGTTAAAATTGAAGAAAAGAATTCAGAAATCCTTAGATTTTAGGAAATGCTGCAACAATTGGGAATAGTAGACAAATATTTACAGGAAATTCAAAATATAAATACTGCTTGCCTTGCCTGTCTTTTTTATAGAATCAATGGCAAGATGGGGACTTTCATTCTGATAGTAGTGGCAATGGCATCAAAATCTTGGTTTTGGTTAAATTGTTTCTGCATGGTCAAAATACTCTAACTCTTTCAGGGATAGCTGTTATAGTTAAACTAAAAAAATCTGCAAGCATTGGTCTTTCATCTCCAAACACCTCTACTTTCTCTGTATCCAGAAAAGATTAATGTCATTTGAAAATACCAAGTGTTTGGTTAATTTTTTTTCTTCTCTTTGATGCAAATCCAAAACCCTTACTGGGATTGCTGTAAATCTTGGACAGCATAGTCCACAAGCACTGCTCTTTCAGCTACATGCATCCCACTGTCTCCCAAACAAGATTATGGTTATTGGAAAAACTTCATTCAGTTTTCAGTTAAAGTTGTTCTGTATGATCATTAAGTTCCAAATCCTGGAAAGGGTTGATATTAACACAACCCTACCTTCCTTCTGACCCTCAGGCAAGGTCAAGGCTGTGTGAAAATGTTCAAGTTTTATAAAATGTTTTCTCTATTTTCACAAGTCCCACACACTTGAAGGGTTAGCTGTTATACTTGGGCTTTAGATCACTGAGATCTCTTCTTTAATATGCATACACCCGTACTGTCTCTGTGGCCCTAGGGCAAGCTGCATGTCTGGTTAAAACAAATTGTATTCTCATAAGTCCCAGAGCCTGGAAGGGTGTTAGTTACCATTTGTGGACTGTAAAAATGATAGCTTTGTCCTTTCATATCCATGTACCCCAACCCTCTCTCCAGTCCTCAGGAAAGGTCAAGGTCATTTCAAATTCTTCAGGTTTTCAATTAAAGTTTTATTATCGTCGTAGGTCCTGGAAGGGAGATTCATATCATATTTAGCTGTAGAATCAGTAAGTACTGTCCTTTCATATTCATGTGTCCCAACCCTCCCTTGTTCCTCTGGTAAGGTCAGGGTCAATTCAAATTCTTCTTCAAGGTTTCAGTTAAAGTTTTATTGTAGTCATAAGTCCTGAAAGGGATGACTATCATACTTGGACTGTAGAATCGAGAAGCACTGTCCTTTCATATTCATGTACCTCAACCCTCCCACTAATCCTTAGATATGATCAGGGTCATTTCAAATTCTTGTTCATGTTTTCAGTTAAAGTTTTATTGTATTCATAAGTCCTGGAAGGGATAGCTATCATATTTGGACTGTAGAATCAGTAAATACTGTCCTTTTATATTCATGCCCTCCACCAACTCCATCCTTTACCCCTCATGCAGGGTCAAGGCCAAGGTTATTTGAAAGTAATGTTCATCTATCTCTCTCAGTCAAGACAAATAATTCCATGGAGAGAAAATTTCCCTCATTTTAAACTGCGGGCATTTTAAGTTTTAAATTTAAATTAGCACATTTTCTAACTTTCATTTAATTAGCTTTTTATGCTTTAATTGTTTGTAATGGGGTCATGTTGGCTTGGTTCTGTCTGTTCCAAGAAGCCTGTCAACATGATTGTGAAGAACCATGCAGCTTAAAAGAATTAGATATGATAGGCATATTTGTAGATGATCTGGTTAGACATTAGGCTGTTTCAGCAATTTTTTAATAACATTTTTTAACCTTTTGGAATTGTAAACTTTTTATTAAGATTAGGTGAAGAACCACATGAGATTGATTTTATTTGCATGGTTTGTACGACTTTGAAGCATTACTGAATTGAAAGGGTTATCTTGAAAACTTCTTGGATTTTTTAAAACTCCTTGAATGTTGCCCAGAACTCTTTGAAAATTTTTTGGGGAAAACAACTTAGGTGAATGAAATGATATACAATATGGGTGGCATGGAGTAGCATCCCATTATGTTATATGGATAGAATGGAATAGCATCCAATTACTGTAGTATGAAGTAATAAACAATATCGGTGGAATAGAGTAGCATTCGATTACAGTAGTGTGAAATGATACACAGTATGTGGGTAGAATGGAGTAGCATCCCATTTTGTAGCATGAAAGGATACACAATGTGGGTAGAATGGAGTAGCATCCCATTATTGTAATGCGAAATGATTCACAGTATGGGTGGAATGGAGTAGCATCCCATTACTGTAGTGTGAAAATGATACACAATATGGGTGGAATGGAGTAGCATCCCATTACTGTAGTGTGAAGGATACACAATGTGCGTAGAATGGAGTTGCATCCCATTACTGTAATGCGAAATGATACACAATGGGGGTGCTCACCAGTTATTATGTACTTTTGAGAGAGTGACGTATGTAAGGTGAAGTTGTTTGCATTTAAAACATGCACATTGGAGAGAATGTTGGCATACCTCAATGCTACTTTGATGTAATGTGGCTGACATTTCTTTGGATATTGTACTTTTGGAAATTGTAAATGATCTTAGCACACTGCTAACTAAAATGACTGCTCCCTTGTGCTCCAGAAATCATCCTGAATTTGTCTAAAGTACACTATCCTTAGCAGCTATTAAAATAGGGAAAATGAATTTTGCTAGACTAGACAATACCAGCTTCTGAAAGTGCAATGAATGAATTACCAAATATATAAAATGTAAAAAAGTTATCAGCTCTTTTTCTACAATTTACCTCTGAAGTTTAGGAAGTGAAAATGACCAAGTGGAGCTAGCACTTTTTTGAAAGGTGCGCATCTGGAGTAAGGCCAAGCTGTATACTCTACAACCCATATTACACCCATCAGTCACACACCAAAATAAAGGGAATTAAAGGTTCTTTGAACAATACCTAAGATATACAAGGTCTTTTTTAAATAGCCAGTATAACTAGTGAGGAAACCAGGGGAAATTGTTTTTCTTTAAAATTCTAACCCTATGCAAAATACGAAGCTGTAGAGTGCCACCAATATGGGTGGAATGGAGTAGCATCCCATTACTGTAGTGTGAAATGATACACAGTAGGGTGGAATGGAGTAGCATCCCATTACGGTAGTGTGAAATGATACACAATATGGGTGGAATGGAGTAGCATCCCATTACCGTAGTGTAAAATGATACACAATATGGGTGGAATGGAGTAGCATCCCATTACTGTAGTGTGAAATGATACACAATATGGGGGTAGAATGGAGTAGCATTCCATTACTGTAGTGTGAAATGATACACAATGTGCATAGAATGGACTAGCATCCCATTACTTCAGTGTGAAATGATATACAATGTGCATAGAATGGACTAGCATCCCATTAATACAGTGGCACACTAGTTTTTTTTTCTTTTACTTTGGTACCTATTTATGTAAACAAAGTTAAATTTGGAGAAAGTTTAGTCAAATACTCGTTGGCAACTTCTGGAGGTTTTTGAAAGCTTCTTGAAAACTCCTTGAATGAAAACTCTCTGGACATATTTATTCACATAGGCAGATGAACAAATAAGATTTTCATGCCATTAAAAATCTATTCTTTATAAGCCTCTGAACATTTTGTTGTGCAGTGTGGAAATACACATTTTACAAAAGGAATCAAGTTGAAAAATAATATTTTTGCTTTGAAAACCTATCCATAATTATTGACAGAGGAAAATGGTGATTGCAAATACAATGATTTCCTTTTTAAAACACTATTCCCAGAAGTTGTCAACATGAACAGTATTTGAAAATGAGGTAGCATTACACATCAAGCTTTTGCTATAGTATCTGTAAAACTCTTATGCATAAGAGAACCCCAAGGGAGACTACTTTTTGTAAACTAAGTGGGTTTCCCTCTGAAAAAAGACTAATAATATAATTATTGTTATAATATTATAATTATTAGTATTAATGTTGTTGTTATATTGTATGCAAAATATCAAAGTTTTACATTATGACTCATCTCATTAAATTTTAATGGGTTATTTTTATTTATCAGAAAGTGAAATTATGTATACATGTAGATATAAATTAAGTAGCAGTGTAACGGGATCCATTATTATACTTTCTCTGTATAGAAAGGCTGCGTTTATTGTGGTGCTTTAAAGTGAGACCATTCACTGTTACTGCACTAGGTAAAATCCTGATAGCAGTAAACATTCTGATCATGGTGAGGTTTGGTTTCTTAATAGTTTTCTTTGTTATTTCGTGGGTTTTTTCTTTTAAAAAATTGAACAAATAAAAGGTTTCCTGTATATACTATTGTCTTGACTTTAATTGTAGAGTTTGATCATCTTACTTTAAATTCTAGATTATGATTGGCTTGCCATGAGTTCTGGGGTATGATTGGCTTGCCTTGAGTTCTGGAGTACAATTGGCTTGTCTTGAACTCTAAAGTATGATTGGCTTGCCTTGAGTTCTGGAGTAAGAGTGGCTTGCCTTGAGTTCTAGAATATGATTGTCTTGCCTTGAGTTCTAGAATATGATTGTCTTGCCTTGAGTTCTAGAGTATAATTGGCTTGTCTTGAACTCTAGAGTATGATTGGCTTGCCTTGAGTTCTGGAGTATGATTGGCTTGCCTTGAGCTGTAGAATATGATTGGCTTGTCTTGAATTCTAGAGTATGATTGGCTTGCCTTGAATTCTAGAGTACAAGTTGCTTTCCTTGAATTCTAGAGTATAATTGGCTTGCCTTGAACTCTAGCGTACGATTGGCTTGCCTTGAACTCTAGAATATGATTGGCTTGCCTTGAATTCTAAACTATAATTGGCTTGCTTTGAGTTCTAGAGTTCAAGTTGCTTTCCTTGACTTCTAGAGTATGAGGGTCTGGCCTTGAATTCTAAAGTACGATTGACTTGCCTTGAGTTCTGGAGGATGATTGGCTTGCCTTAGGCTCTAGAGTTATGACTGGCTTGCCTTGAGTTCTGGAGTATTGACTTGAATTCTAAACTATAATTGGCTTGCCTTAAATTCTAGAGTATGATTGGCTTACCTTGAATTCTAGAGTATGATTGGCTTACCTTGAATTCTTTAGTATGATTGGCTTACCTTGAATTATAGAGTACAAGTGGCTTGCTTTGAGTTCTAGAGTATGATTGGCTTGCCTTGAATTCTAGAGTATGATTGGCTTGCCTTGAGTTCTAGAATATGATTGGCTTGCCTTGAATTCTACAGTACAAGTGGCTTGCTTTGAGTTCTAGAGTATGATTGGCTTGTCTTTAATTCTAGAGTATGGTTGGCTTGCCTTGAATTCTAGAGTACAAGATGTTTTCCTTGAATTCTAGAGTATGATTGGCTTGCCTTGAACTCTAGAGTATAATTGGCTTGTCTTGAACTCTAGAGTATGATTGGCTTGCCTTGAATTCTAAACTATAATTGGCTTGCCTTGAATTCTAGAGTATGATTGGCTTACCTTGAATTCTAGAGTACAGGTGGCTTTTCTTGAATTCTAGAGTATGATCGGCTTGCCTTGAGTTCTAGAGTACAAGTTGCTTTCCTTGCCTTCTAGAGTATGAGTGTCTTGCCTTGAATTCTAAAGTATGATTAGATTACCTTGAGTTCTGGAGTTCAATTGGCTTGTCTTGAGTTCTAGAGTATGATTGGCTTGCCTTCAACTCTAGAGTATAATTGGCTTGCCTTGAACTCAAGAGCATGATTGGCTTGCCTTGAATTCTAAACTATAATTGGCTTGCCTTGAATTCTAGAGTATGAATGGCTTACCTTGACTTCTAGATTACAAGTGGCTTGCCTTGAATTGTAGAGTACAAGTGGTTTGCTTTGAGTTCTACAGTATGATTGGCTTGTCTTGAATTCTAGAGTATGATTGGCTTGCCTTGAATTCTAGATTACAAGTGGCTTGCCTTGAATTCTCGAGTACAAGTGGCTTGCTTTGAATTCTAGAGTATGGTTGGCTTGACTTGGATTCTAGAGTACAAGTTGCTTTCCTTGAATTCTAGAGTAGGAATGACTTGCCTTGAATTCTAAGGTATGATTGGATTGCCTTTAGTTCTAGAGTATGAAAGGCTTGCCTTTAGTTCTAGAGTATGAAAGGCTTGCCTTTAGTTCTAGAGTATGAAAGGCTTGCCTTTAGTTTTAGAGTATGATTGGCTTGCCTTGAACTCTAGAGTATGATTGGCTTGCCTTGAATTCTAGACCATGATTGGTCTGCCTTGCCTTCAAGAGTGTGATTGGTTTGCCTTGAATTCTAGAGTATGATTGGCTTACCTTGAATTCTAGAATATGATTGGGATTCAAGCTGTCTTTATATCAACTACTTTTTGCAGGCTAGTTGAATGGTATGAATGTAAGTATTGTTTTATTTCAGTATAACTTCATTTCTCCTTCTGACCATATTCCATTCATTTCTCATTTTGACCATATTCCATTCATTTCAGAAATTAAAGGAATGTTTTGAGAAAAAAGACATTGAGCTTCTTCAGAAAGTGATCTTGGAACTCCCAAAGGAAGAGGCTGAGTTTTACATGAAGCGTTGCGTAGATTCGGGATTGTGGGTTCCCAATGCTCATGAAGGCTCTGAAAAGCTTGGTGTACAGGAATCAGGAGAACAGGAGGTAGATGATGATAAAGATGAGACTTACGATGAGCCTGTAGAAAAATGAAACTCCATAGTGAAAAGACTTGCAAACATATGATGCAACAATATTGGTATGATGAAAGACTTAAGAGCCTGTGACCGAAGATTTTTTTTCTGTTTAAAGTTTAGCCTATTACCTGTTTTCAACTGCTGATATATTTCTTTGCATGATGAGGAACAACAGATGAAAATATACTCTCGTTAAAATCTGTCACCTTGCATTCTGCCTTTTGTATTTCTGCTCTTGTTGCCTTGCTTGCTTTGGCAGATAGCAACAATAGGCAAACAATGACAGAATTGTCAGTGTCAAGATGTTCTTTAAAATTTTGTAAATATCATATATCATCATAATGTATTGTGCAGGTATCAGTTGGTTTTAAAACAAAACAAAACAACAAAAGCTAGTTGCATCGTAAACATTGGATAGGTCATAGTAAGTAGAGATAAAGCCAAAGAAGATAAATTTTTATACATGTAGTTTAATTTATCCCACCTCTGATTAGTTTCTTTCATTGGTCGAAAGTGAGTCACATCAAGACCAAACCAGAACAGTAGGAAAATACTAGGCCAGTGTGATGTGAAGTCATAAATTATGTCATTTTTACATTTGGTGGCTCAGCATTTTATTGTCATGCTTCCACATATAAATTATTAAAAATATGCAGTGATCATTATGGTCATCAATGGGCTAAATTCTTTTCATGGTTTTTGAGTGGCTTGATATGAAATGATAACAAATAAAAAAAAAACACTTACCTGGGCTTCATTTGGCAAGTTTCCTATGACTTGGTATCAACAGACCATGTAAGTGATAGTACATGGATTTCTGTTAGACTCTAAACTTCTCAGATCTCTTAAAGAAACTGAATAAAATGTTAAGCTTACACAAGGAAGAATAGTACTATCTCTGTAAAAGCATAGTTACCTTTGAGGAAAATGTCCTCTTGATGTAGTTTTGATGTTGTAACTTTATTGAAAAGTAGAAGTTATATCTGGCATTAAAATTCATCAGTTATGTTTTGTCATATCATTCACCTTTATTTGCTGAAACAGTATATTTAGTTCTTTATTGCAAACACTGTAATGGTGATATACCTCTTTTAGGAAATATTATTAAAACAAGAATTCAGTCTACATTAACTTAAGTTTGAGAACACTGCCTAAAATACTTTTAAGTAGATAATTAAAATATTTCATTCCTTTGCTTTAATTGTTTATTATGAGCAGTTGTAAAATATTGTTACCTTTGTGTGCCCAGTTTGCTTTCAGTAACTGAAGTGAGACAAGAGGGTATAGTCTAAATCCATTTTTAGATATTATTATAGGTTTTTTAAAACATTTGCCAATTTGTAAGTGCATCAGTCATCCACCATTGACACATAAGATGTTGGGTGGGGTGAGTGATGGATATGTCACCTTGAGATGATATGCTTTTAACATCAGCACTTGTTTGAAAACATTGATCTGTCATGTAGCTATTTTGGATACTGACCTGCACATGATCTTTTCTATAACCTTATGAAAAAGCAAGATTGTACAGAATTTCCATGCTTCCGATATAAATTTCCACTGCCTTAAAGGGTTATTGTCATTTATCATTAATAAACTTAGATTAGTGATTCTTGTTGGATGACAAAAGTCATCTGTTAATATTCCAGTATATAAGCTGGCATTTGATTGGATAATTCACTAGATTGATATTGACTACATTTTATAAACAAAAATATAACACTGGAACCTGTCTGTTGCCATAGATTATGTTGATTGAAGGTCAGATACAGACTGATGCATAGGAACATATTATCAATATGTCTGGGTATCCAATTGAAGATTTCTATTATCAAGATGTCGAGGTATTCAGTTGAAGATTTCTGTTATCAAGATGTCTGGGTATACAGTTGAAGATTTCTGTTATCAATATGTCTGGGTATCCAATTGAAGATTTCTATTATCAGTATGTCTGTGTATCCAACTGAAGATTTCTGGGAACTGATTTCCTCTATTATTGTTGGAAGTGATTTGTTGATTTTGATTTTTTCTTAAATCCATAGGAGTGTGGTGGATACAAAAGTGTTGGGATTGACAGGTTTTTGGTGTTCAAATGATTACTAGAACAAGTGACTTTGCATATTATTCAAAGAACAATGTAATTAATAGTATGTTGTACATAAAATTTATCATGTGCATAGATTGATGCAATGAAATCTTGTACTGTGAAAGCTGTACTTTCTCGTGACTTTATTTCATGATCTTATTGCAAACTTTCAGTTTTGATACGTTTAGAATGTGGAGTATTTGTAAACTTGTTTTTTTTCAAATATCTTGACAATTTTCATTGAGATGATGAGCAGTATTAGCAAAGTTGCATATCATTAGATTTCCTAACACATGCCAGTTGCATATCATTAGATTGTCTCATACTTCTCAGTTGCATATCATTAAATTGTCTCATACTTCTCAGAAAGAAATTTATGTGAAATGAGGGATCAGAAAACCTGGCTGTTGCCTTGAAAAGCATATATGAATACACAGATCATGTTCTTCACGTAATACAGAGGAAAATTTGTCCATGTTCATCTCATTGATCAAACACTTGTCCTTTGAAGAAAACAAAATGTATAGTGCATTAGAAACCTTAGTTTGGCATTCCGTGTTTAATTCCACTGTACACCAGGCATAAGATTAAATTGGAAACCATCTGCTGTACATTAAAATTCAGGAAGAAAAGGGGATTGGATTAATTCAGTTCTGTGTGAGGAAGGGAATATGCAGGATTAAGAAAGATATGCGAAATGTCTGTACATCTGATGAGAACTGGTTCATTTCAGAAGTTCTTGTCTCACAATTCTTGCCCTGTGTACAATAAAGTTCTGATCATTGTAATCTGGATGTAAAATTAAATTTCTTGTGATTTATATGTATGCTTTCATTTCTGATGACTGAATATGCTTGAAATTCAACACTATTACATAAGATCAGTTTGTCAGAAATAAAATACTGTTACCAGTTCCTATATTCTTATGTCTTTTTACCCTTAAATAAAATGCAGTAAGGGACATTGATCATAAATCATGAACAATTACATTAAGTAGCCTTGAGTAAATTCCCGTAAAGCTTCCTGTTCTGTTAAGTCAGAGGTTTGTGATTCCAGTTTATTGATAACAGACAAGCTGTGATGATTTAGTATGTTAATTCATGAGTATTTTTTACTCTAAAAAGGTCAGAAAGTATGCTATACAGAGGATATCTACATATTTTTTGGTAGATATAAGGAAATATTTCGTGAGTGAGGTGGGGAATATTGTTACAAGTGGTGAAAGCACAACTGGCAATGCAGAACGTTTCCACTTCATAATTGAAATATTTCCTGTATCTACTTTAAAAAAAACCCCTGAGATTTCCTTTTAATAATATCTTTTTAAGACAAAAACTCTCGATTTGCTTGGACTTTTTTTCGCCATTATATGACTGTGAATAACAGCTGCATTACTACATAAATAAAAAGTTCCAAAATTGATAATCATTTTAGGGCAGCAACCTTTGACAAAATTTAGCTTGTACATATAATGCTTCAAATTGTGTATTTTGTCAAATTAATGACTTTTCAAGCAAAGTCTGACAGGTTTCAGAGCATAACATCTTTAAACTCAAGATTGTAATGATAGTTTACTTGTATGAAGTGTTTATACTCATTTCCACATTCAGATGGGAATTTTTGGACTTAGCAAGCTTACAATTTTTAAGATCTGTTTATGAGAGAGAGAGAGAGAGAGAGAGAGAGAGAGAGAGATAGAGAGAGAGAGAGAGAAGCAGCAGAATAAAAATGAAATAGGCCTATATATGGAAATACAGATCTGAATAACATACAGAAGGGTAGATATATTTTCTAAATGGGAAAAAAGTTTTTCCAAAGTAGTATTGCCACTGTGGTGATATCATTTTTCTCTCACAACACCGGCTGAGTCATACCAAAGATTTCTAAAATGGATACTAACAGCTGCCTCTCTAGGCACTCAGCATTAAGAAGTTAGTGTTTAGGACTGGTGTCAGGATAATGTGACTGGGGGGGAAATCATGCTACATATCTGCAGCATGATGCCCCAGTGCTAGACATCACTATAAACTACCACACTGCAGACATAGCGCTATGACTGAAATTTTTTTAAAAGCTACGTTAAAAATCCAAATCACACACACATGCACACTTATATAAAGATGTATACATTTTTTTGACTTGTGGCAATACACAGTTTCCACTTCATGAGTGAAATATTTTCTTATATCTGCTCCAAAAACAGGTTGTTTATGGTATTATATATCTTTTAAGGTAAAAGCCCTCAATTTCCATGGATCAGTTTCTCCATTGTGTGTCATTGCTATTAATGGTTGCATTACTACATTAATAAAATTCTAAAATTTTACAATAATTTTAGGACAGCAACTTTTTAGAAATAGATTGTTGTGGATTATAATGCTTCAAATTGTGATTTTGTCAAATTAATGTTTTTGCTAAGATGAGACTTTTATATTTGTTAACACATTTCTTGCATGGTTTGATACAGAGAACATTGCGGGGCTTCTATAACAACATGACATACCATTCCCACATGTTTCAAGGCAATTATCTTCCCTTTCCTCGGCATGGTATAGCCAATAATGTGTTGACAGTGCCATTGAAACCAACAAAAAGAAAAAGTTGGATGGACTTGTTTTGGTGTTTAGCTGACTTGCAGGCTCATCATTCACTCTGAAAACCATTCATCCATGTGATATATTAAACAGTACATGGACAACAATATTTAAATATCTTAAGATACCATATTTTCTATGTGTAAGACATGCTCAATTCCAAACATCACAACACCAGGTCTGCCATCACATAATGTGTCATAATATCAGAGTCAATACTATTATCTTTACTTAGGTGGGAACGTTGACCCAGATCTGTTGGTACTTGATGTGACTGCAGATCTGTATCTATGTCATTCCAAGTTGTTGGATGTTATGCATAAATAAATACAATATCCTTTTATAAGAAACACCCATTTAAAACAATGGCCCAGTTATAACAAATGTGTCTGTTACAGCACTTGCATTCTACTCACAGAATAGAAAATACAAGTCCAGTATTTGTTATAAGAAATTGGGTTGATTGTGCACGAGGTTGGTAAATAGAGATAAAACACATTTCTCCTGGTTCCTTACACCCTGCAAATACAATAAAATACATTTACTACAACTATAAATAACAATACCGTCATCAGTGCATTATTGTTTTGCATGTATACATTGATTCAGTTTAAAGTACATTCAATCTGAATGACTTACTACCCTATATATTTATTAATTATCCATCTAGAGAGATAGTGGACCAAATAAACCTAAACACAAACAATCAGTGTGTAGAGCGAAAGTAGAGAGCAGACAGACAGACAAGTATATGGACAGAATGATAGGCTCAGAAAAGAATATGGAGGTTGATAACCTATTAAAGGTACTAAAATATAGAAACATACATTTCAGAGAAATATACATAGTACATAATAAACAAAACTGTTACATTACCTATATTATAAATCAGTTTACCTTATCATATGGGACAAAGGTCAAGTCACAATTTCCTTGATGCAAAAGAATCATCAGGCATTTTTCTTACTGCAGTCCCATGACAAACACCCTTCAGAAGCTTCAATAGAATGACCACCACTAATATGCTGTTCATGCTATGTTGTTTTTACAGACAGGTAGCAAACTAACCAATCAGAAAGTTACCTAAAAGAGTAAAAACCATCAAGTTTTGTAAAATTCAACAAATAATTTATATCCTTAGAATGCAAAGTGAAAATGTAAAAAACAACTTAAAAGTATTTTTAATTATATCCCAGATAGTTCTAGAATTTCTAACATGAGTCATAATGAGTAAAGTTCTCAATAAACATAAGTGGTATTTCAAATAAACTCCAACACTGAAGACAATGATGTGCCTGTAGTGGCCTGTAGTCTCAAATGTACTAATGGAGTGAAGTGTAATGATGTGCCAAGAGTCTTTTGATGAATCACAATAATATAATCCAAGAAGTCTTATTTGAATTCCATGTTAATGTCTCTGTTCAAGAATATTATTGGGCACTTTGTAATTCCAGAGAAAATAAATAATTTGAATAAATAAACTCCAATCCAAATGAAATAACAAATGATTCTGCCTCAAGATCTTAAAATAACAGCACAAATAAATAACTTTTCCTGTGAACAATATTACATTATAAATTAAAACACAAAAGAATAACTCTGGTGAGGGTCAAAAGTTAATTTCTAGAACAATCTTAATAATAATTAGAAGGTCGGTTACTAAAATTACACTAAAGAACACGATAAACATAATATCCATGACTCAGACTAAGATAATAATATTAATATTTAACCTGCACTCGCAGAGAAATATAAATTATGTGTCAGTTGTTTACAGAATTAAAATAAAAATGACTTTGCTCAGGAAGACAATGAACGTAATTTTGGACAAGGCCAGTTACAAGATACAATCTGACTGAACACACAGCATATGAT
This sequence comes from Megalonaias nervosa, assembly GCA_016617855.1. NCBI lineage: Eukaryota > Metazoa > Mollusca > Bivalvia > Unionida > Unionidae > Megalonaias > Megalonaias nervosa. The sequence goes on along the minus strand of JAECUM010092883.1, from coordinate 80,379 downwards.
GAATAAAGAACCCCAACAAACAACACAAATTAAATATACATAACTAGATATATATATATATATATATATATATATATATATATATATATATCTATATACACCGTATTTTATGTAATTTTTCGTACACGAAAAAATAATTATTAATTTCAGTGTACGAAAAATTATATGTAAAATAAATAATTATCATTTGGTGGTGCTGACCGTGTACAAAAAATAAAGGGATCGTACCAAAACAAGTTCTACAGTACACACGCTACTCGACAACCTAACGGTACAAACATACAAAGTAAACGTATATTTTCTGCCTCATAAATCAAAAGTACTTTTGTTATTAGAGAGAGAGAGAGAGAGAATTATGTCTCAGTGTGCAAGCTCGTCTGCATTTAGAACATATGTACCTGTTGTGCTGTGCAAAATGACCAAGATGGTTTGAACATGTATAAGTTATGGGTATTATTTATTGGTAAATTGTACGCAACGATACGACCCCACATCATCAGGAAATTAAGTGCAAGTTGTATTTTTACCACAACAATCTCATTATCAAATTGCAATAAAAAATAAAGAACTTGAAATCAATGCTTAAGTTAATGCGCGGGTGTGTGTGTGTGCACGCGCGCCAGAGAGATCAATCAAACAAATTTTTTTCAGTGTACAAGACCGTATTTATTCAGTGTAGTTTTTATTTGTAGCTTTTGCAAAGAGAAAAAAAGACTATTTTCAGTTACCTGACAAGTGGGATAATCCTCATGTATTACGACCCTACTATATTCCATTAGGAATAAACACCGCTAAATCAACAGTTCATTCCCATTTTAATTACGATGTACATTGTCACAACAACCACGTGGCTATATAGTGTTATTTACAAGGTAATTAAACCTGCTTAGCGCTTCAAATGGTTAGTCCAGTTGAAACCAGATTGAGGGCAAGAATCAACTGAAGAGGTCAAATCAGCGAGGCTGCCAGTAGGAAAATGAGGCTCGCTTTAGGGAAATGAAAGTCTGTCAATGTGCTATTGAAGCCGTTGTCCATATAGCAGATGTTATAAGGACAAGCGATCATATGCATTGCTTGTTAATCGAACTCGCCAATAAAGATAATAGTGGGGTATATCATAGAATAGATTTGCAATAAAATGTTAATTATATCCAAGTCAAAACAGAACAAGCACTTATAAGATAGTACATGTATATATACGAATTGATTTAACGGAGTCCGTGACTTTCAAATTTACGATGGAAAATGACAAGGTTTTTATATGTTATGTTTGAAACAATAAGACAAGTTGACCAATGGTCTGTGGTCTTCACTTTAGCATGTACTGAGATGTAATTTTTGTTGGATAAGACAACATCAAGGGGCTTCTGAACTCGTTTTAAAATGCACGTGGTGTTTTGTTACGGTGACGAACTTAATAAGGAGAACTAATTAATGATAATATTTAAAGGTATGGTATGTAAAGTCCTTTGTTCATTTGTTAATAAACACCAGTAGATATTGTAATGACAATAAGAGTTTTTGCACATGGGCGCCCGCAGAATCTTTTGCAAAGTGGGGGGGTCAGTCAGTCACGGCCGGGAGAGTTAGTATAATAAGCAGTCTGAAACTAAAGCTAATATTTACTAAGCGTTTTGAACAGAATCTTGTGACATATTTTCAGCTTCATTTGCATGATTAAACTTGTCGGAATATATATTGCAGTATGATTTCGGGGGTGGGGGTCACGTGACCCCCCCCCTTGACCTATGCTGCGGGCGCCAATGCTTATGCATCAATCATTATATTTTCTCACCAACAATTAATCATTAATTTTTGTAAAAACAAAGTGGGAATACAGTATTTTCGATCTTTTTTGCAAATGTAAATCTTCTTAGTGGAAATGTTATGTCCGATAATTTAATGAATTTTTCAAATAATACAAAGTGATATGTACGAAAAATTATGATACATTTAAATAATTATTATTTTGATAACTGGATTGTGTACGAAACATTAAAGGGTACGAAAAAGTACATAAAATATGGTATATATATATTGTTACATGTCTTGGCTCATATAAAAGTAACAAAGAAAAGAGTGAAGCCAACAAGCTTTCTAAATTTAACAAAATAATTTATTTCCCTAGAAAAACAAGGTAAAAATATGAAAAAAAACCTACAGTTTATGAATCAAATCCAAAAATTAATCCAAAAATTAAAAATATAAGTCCTATCACTAAAAAGTTCTAAATGAATCAAAGTTTGAATCCCAATGAAGTTCCAAGATGGAAGGCGATGACGTCCTCTATAACCTGCTTTGTGTTGCCGTGTCAACAGTTCCTTGTTGAATCACCAAGAATAATATTCCGGCTTTAGAATTCCAAATAATTTTCAGTAAATGTCTTTGTCCAAGAATTCTGATGAGCACAAGATGAAGTCTCCAGGGAAAATAAATTATTAATCCGAAAAATAAAAAAAAGCAAATCAAACTGGCAACAACAAAATAATACCTTTGAGCCTGAAGGTATGAATTACAACTGACTAGAAAAACACTATGATACGTCACTTTAACTCCAACTGAAACGCAAAATGAACCACATGATAGGGTCACATGATCACTTCCTTTCAAGAACTTAGTAACATCATATGTCAATTATCACGTAGGCCATGTACGGATTCGATTGTACGGAATGAATCTTACTATAAGATTCAATAATAGTAAAAATTTAAAAAAGGTTGTTTACAATAGAGCTGAAACTGGTTCTGAAATCTAGGTCACCAAAAGATACAATATTTCTGTGAACTGCATATTTATCAGGTTTAACAGAACTGAACTGAATTTTCTGGAAAAATGTCAAATCCAGTGAATAAAGTTATCATTACAATAACATGTAATGAAATAAAAATAAAAAAATAAATTTAAAACTAACACACAAGTAATTAAATTACATATACATAACAATATATATATATATATATATATATATATATATATATACATAATTTTCTTGGACTTGTGCATTAACAATATTGACAGGATTTATTTTAACGTCAATAACATTTTCACCATTCTAGTTTCCTGTCCCATTAAAAGTTTGATTTACAACATTTATCTATCTACTTACCTACATTTTGATCTATATCACATTTTTTAGCCAATATATACACAGCAGCTGCAGTCTCCTACAGTGGCAAATGGAGATCCTTTGTATGGAAATTATTCCATGCCCCGTTGCTCTCTTCCTACCCCGTTCCCAACAATGATCCAGGGGTCATAATGTAAGATCTGTTAATATTTTGCTGATTACCTTTGACCCCCTCTCAGGAACCCCAGAAGTAGGCACCAAGGACTAAGCATTGCTCTTGCTGATCATTATTACTTTAGGCAAAATAACTATAAAATTTCATGAATTTCTTCCCATGGAGTTATGAGGAGATGTGGCTACAGATGGATGGTTAAACAGACTGATGGACAAACAGAGGAACATAAGGGTCAATGCTTTGTTTGAAAAAAAAAGTTTGGGGAGAAGAGAATGAAGAGATATTAGTCACTTAAACCAAAGAATCATCACTTTTACCAATTTTCAGAAATAAAGATGCAAGGGATGAATATGTTGACGATTTAGTAAATACACAGTGGAACAAATATTATATAACCCTACCATGCCTAAATACTGATTAATTATTTAATGAAGCTGACTCAGTTTGGTTACAGTGATCAACAGAATTACTTATTCCTATTTTAACAACTCTCTAGTGGAATCAGTCTTTTAGCTGTTGTTCAGCGATAATATGAGAGGATTTATTTATTTAAATTATTCATATGAATTACAAAGTGCTTACTGAATTTTGAACTAAATCATTATTTTGGGATTATTGTAAATTCATAAAAGGACAGTTTGGATTATATCACTGTGATACAACAAGATTGATCATCAACACATTATAGACTAATTGCAGATCAGCACATTCAAGATCAGAATTTATTTGGAACATCGCTGGAATTCATCTGGAACACTTCACATTTTTGGACTTGTGATATAACTTTTTGCACTGTTTGGGATTTAATTCACTATTCTGTAAACTCCTTTTAAAGTTTCATTTTGTGTTCACAGAGAATAAATTATTTGTTACTTTTTTAAAACTTACTGGTTTTGCTTTTGGCTGTTACTTTGTTTAAGACTGTAGCATGCAACCCGGTCTAGATCTTAAATGGACTCTCTTATACTCACCTAAAGCCTAGAATTTCTCAGATTTTTCTATCCTCCCATTACTTTTCCTGACAGTGACATGTTACAATTTTTTTCAAGATCACAAGGTCATTAACCTTACTTCTTAAGTCTGTAACAATATCATTTCCTAAAGAACACGCACCAGCCAGCCTCTGTCCTCATCAGACGTCCGCCGTTATACAAACAGTGACCTAGTGTGATCTCTATCACTTAACAGGCTAGTTTTGGGAACTATTTACAAAGTCAGCAAAGATGCCTTACTACAAGACTAGGCCTATAGATTTATAACACAGTCTATCTTACTGTAGTGTAGGTAACACTTTTAATATAACACCAATTTCTAAACTGCACAAATTTAAGACATTAAAATATTTTTTCTTTTATTTCATTTATCCTTCTCACTGAACAGTTCATCCGAGATTTTAATTTAATAAAAGCTTTTCTGCATCAACACCGAATGATCCGACCAATTGTATCAAAATTTTGAAGCGCAATGGCGGGAATGTGACTGACAATAGATTCAGCAAAACATTTCCGTTAAATAAACATTATTACAGTAAGTATGGAAATGACAACCAAACATACATATCAAACGATTACCTCGTTTTATGAAGAAATGTCTTGGTCTTCGAGTATTCAAAAGTTCTTGAGGAAACACCAGTTAGGTTGTCAGACAGTGCCCATTGTTTGAATGGTGTTTCACGGCACAGGCACTTGATTCCGGGGTAAACTAATGTGTACACTCCCAATTAATTGGTGAGTGTACACATTAGTTTACCCCGGAATCAAGTGCCTGTGTTTCACGGTCCCACGTCGGTGGAAAGCGAGACATAGGTAACGTTTCTTTCTGCAGCGTTATCGTCAAAGGTTTTGTTCGAAATTTTTCAGTTGCATATATTTCCTAAACACCCTGATAGTGGTTGGGCCAAGTCCACTTTTTTGATGAATTCACTATCTATATATAAGTACGTTGTCACAGGCGCTCTTGACTATTAAGCAACGGGTGGTGCGTGGTCGAGAGTAAAGTAAGGAAGGTAGGACTGACAAAAGAGCAATTATAGGAAAGGCGAAATGAAAGAGTGTTAGTTTATGTTTTGATCCCTTCACAGCCTGGAATGTTGTAATTATCGCGGTACTTTTCTTATCGGTTACTCATGTTATGTTAGTTGGGGAATATTGCTTCTCTAAAATATGGCTCACTTCTGTATGTTGTTGACTTTTCTGGGTGTTGATGTTGGCAGCATGTGATCGGGAGGTAATGCAGCATGCTAATCAAGGGGTTCTGTAGAGGAATTTCATGACACTGTGTCTTAAGATTGGACAGAGGAGTAACGCTATTTGCAGTCCATGGTTAGATTCATTAATGGTTAGTGTGCTGATAAAATAGTGTTATCAGAAAACACAAGACCTTGATTTGAATTTGATGTATTATAGTATAATAAAAAGATATGCATTTAATGCACTTATTATATTGCTCTTTTTTTAATTCATCGAGTTTTTTTTATTACCATACCGGAAGGCCTTGCACCTAATCCATATGGCTACATTGGCCCTTTTTTCAGATCGATGGGGGCAGGTATCCAGATTTATCAAATCCTAGATGCAAACCTATGAATGCAAATGTTATAGTCACAAAACCACATGCAGTAAAACCTGTTATGAGAGACCATCTCTTCTGCCAACAAAAAATGGTCTCTCAAGACAGGTGGTCACTCATAACAGGTTTGTACAAAAAGACCAGTTTCCAAGGTCCAGTTTCAGAACAATTTAAAGAAAAATAACCAGAATCACTGTACATATATTCTATTCTTTGTTAATAGTTCTTGCTAAAATATTGTATGCATTTATCTGAAAACAGAGTTACCTAGTAATAAGGATATACATGTCTCCCTCGATAACTCGCGCACATCGGGGTCCACAAACATAGATCGCATTATAAAGTGAGGGTGCGAGTTACCGAGGGACCTCAGAAAGATCAGCTAGACATCCAGAGACCCGCGCAGTTTGAGTGGGGTGGGTGGGTACTGGGCTGTTTAATGACTGATTCATTTCATAATCGCGTCAAGAATAGTCGTCAATAAAGCGCGTATTCCGATAAAGTTATTCGTTATTCTCTATAAATTACATTTATTTTCAAAATGTCCAACATCTGAAAGATTGATATCATGATTCCAACTGGTTTCAACAACCATCACGGTACGCATAAACATTCATGTATTATGTCACGGTTTTTTCTTTGCTGATTAGTCTCATTCCCAGAGTAGTGTTTCCAGTATTTTGCGAAACAAGGAGTCAAAGAAGCAGGAAACCAGACTAACTGTTGATGCACTACTAAACAAGATTCCTTTTTTTATAAAAAAAACAAGCAACATTTTGTGAGACAATCATCTATGTTGAAACTCAATTTTTGAATTGTTCAATTTGTAAACGATTGATGCCATGATTTCATTGCCAGTAACAGTGAAACTTCTTATCATCCTTGAGGATATCTCTACGTGCGAATTCAGAATTCTCTGAAACTCGTTTTCCCCACAATGGTCCGTTTCTGTGAAACAAAGCTCTTTATTTTACAAAGTACTCATTTTGCTTGGTTACCTTTCTATCTTAAATCACAGTCATGATTGAGTAGGTTAATTTAAGGTAGTTTAATTAGTAACATACACAATAACATTTATAACAGTGTTCGATTGATCAACTGAAATGAGTTAACCCGACATGTGACCGGGGCCGCTGGTTCTTAAGGATGTAGGATTTGTATGCCTTTTAACTTTTTGGTTTTATTCCACCTCCTTTATTTGATTCAAAAGACGTAATTAATGTGATAATAGAAAAGGAGGCCTGCTTTTTATTTAGTGCAACAATATAACAATTTGCTAATCCAATATGAAAACACAGTCGGCACTTAATTAAGTTCTCAGAGAAACGCTCGCGGACATAGCTGTTATGGTAGATTGACACATTTTATGTTTAATTACAAGAGGACACATTACATTTATGATGATTACACTTAAACAGAACTAAAAGATAGAACTAGAACACAAATTTTAATTGATAAAAATATTATTTAATTGGTATTTATTTATTAAAATACTGCCTCCACTAGGCGTAAGTGACATTTTCATTGATCAAAATTTCCTTGAATATCGCAAATTACAGTGTACTAAGAATGTCCTTTGGAAAGAAAATGTAGTCAATTTTATGACTTTTTTAAAGTTGATATTTCATAGTGTTGATTAAAATTTCCAGGGTTCGATCCCCAGCCAAGTCATACCAAAGACTTATAAAAATGGTACTAACAGCTGCCTCGCTTGGCGCTCAACATTAAGAGGTTAGTGTTAGGACTGGTCGGCCTGGTGCCAGGATAATGTGACTGGGTGGGACATCATGCTACATGTCTGCTGCATGATGCCCCAATGCTAGACATCACTATAAACTGCCACACTACAGACATCATAGTGATATGACTGAAAAATTGTTAAAGCTACGTTAAAAATCCAAATCACACACACACACACACACACAATTTACAGGTCGTATCTACCATTTTCGACAATAGAATGAGCAATATATCAAAGTTTCCGTTACCAATTTTGATCGCGATTTTCTTCAAGTTCAAGAAATAGGGGTCAGATTTTTGGTATTTTCTGGTTTAAAAAATGGAATCCACGCATGACTCCGCATTATAAGCGGGTTTGTGAGTTATCAGAGCACGAGTTATCGAGGGAGTGTACTTCTATCATTAAACATGAACTCACATTTACATGTGAAGATCACATGTATATGTATTAGCATATGAAATTGTTTCTGATTTACTCCTTTTCCTTTATACAGTGGAACCTGTTTTGAAAGACCACCCCTTTTGCCAAAACATAATGGTCTCTCATGACAGGTGGTCTCTCATAACAGGTCATAATACTATATAATCAATAAATCTGTACATGAAGAACCTGGTCTCTCAAGACAGGTGGTCTCTCATAGCAGTAGTCTCTCAAGACAGGTTTTACTGTAACTCCCAAAGTCTGTTTTACCAAATGTTCAAGCTACTATTTTGTGAGGGGTCAGCTCTTTTTCACTGCTTTCAGTTACAATAATTATTTTTTTAAGTGTTAAAATCTGTCTCTTTTTAGTTGAAGGCCCTTCATTGCTATTAAGGTACTAGGTGTTGACATTGGTTCTCAGTTGTAATATCGACTGTAAAGACGGTTTTGACAAGGCTTTGGGAAAATATGAAAAATCTATACATGTGCATTGTGTATTTAACAATTAATGAAACAAAAAGAAACATATCTCATCCAAAAACAGAATCATTTAATCAGAGACAAAATTCACTGGCTTAATGCAAAGACAACATACAGGGATTACTCTGTGAAAAAAGTGTCTAACCCGGTCGCACCAACTTGAATAAATGACAGCTTGGTGAGAGGGATGTGATCACTGTAACATCGGAGAAAAAAACAACAAACAAAACAAGCCTTTAACACTATCAATCGAATCCTGCAAATTATTCTCACTTGCTGGTGTAATAAAAAAAGACCTTATTACCCCCTGGCAATATGGATTAACTCTAATGACAATATATGCGACCACTACCTTAATTTTGGCACCACAGTGGCAATTCATGACATGTACATTAGCCTGGCTTATGGACTGTGCCATCTATCACTATATACAAACCAGTAGCCAGAATCCTTTTTTTAAATTTTTTATTTATTTTTTGTTTTGTTTTGTTCTTTCATGTAAGCTAAATCAGAACAATCTTTACTATTCAGGCAGTCATTGTTACAGATGATTACATAAAGGTCAGTGGTGTCCGTGTCTGTTCTCATGATATGGTCATTCATAGAGCTGGATATTGGATCCTACTTATACATATGGGCAGTAGTAGCTATAAAGGCCGGGAACCAGGCTAAGTTCTGGAATAATCTACATGTACTTTAATCTGGTTTATGATAGAAAATATAAAATACTGTAACAGTGTTTCCCTTTACCCTCATTTGCGCTTCAGAGAACCGCAAATTTTTAATTTGACTCCTAGTTTTGATACCAAAGTTTGTTGTTTGCTTAGTCTATGCCCCCATTTTGACACTAAGGAGATTTTTAATTCTCAGTCTTGCACTCCATGGGGATTCTTTGCTATAAGGATGCCTACAAAATTTCAGGTGTTGGTAGCCAGCCTATTTTTTTTTTTTTTTAAACAGTATAAGCGGTCATTGTTACAGGGATTAAATAAAGGTCACTGAAGTTTATCCCATTCTTGCGATGCAATTGTTCATTGCAGTGTCAGAATGCATATTTTGCCAAGATATCATGGTCACTGGTCTTGTTCAGCAGGTGGTCACTCATGACCGTTTATATAATGAAATCGATCTGTGCATTACGATTGTGGTCAGAAAATGAAAGGTGGTCGCTCATAGCAGAGGTCACTCATAACACGTTTTACTGTACTTTTAAATTAATAAGATGCTAATTTGTGAAAAAGAAATTTGGACTGAGAAACACCTTGACATTTTGTTCTCATTATCATGTAAAGCTGGTATCTTACAAAATACAAGACAAACCATATAGTTATTTGTTTATTTTCCCAATTAGGGTCTGACCATTTAAATGAAATAAGTTGTAATCTCCCTGATTTATATTTAAAAACCTTTCTTTCTGGGAGATATTCTTGAAAATTTGGGCTCCTTCTCCTGTCAATCCTGTTTGAAAAACTCCACAGTACTGTTTAACAGGTCATGTTACTGGGCGAAGTGTGGAACACTAAGTTGCCAAAAAAAACCAAAAAACGTTGCCTTATTCTGTTGGGAAAGTGAAAACAATTTTGCCTTGTTAATTTAGTGACTGTAGCTTTTGAGTTGATCCCTCACCTTAGCCAGTTATTTTTGGTGTTATACCTCAAGACAGAGTGTAGGCATCAAGCCATCAAATAGCTGGTATTTATATAAATTGCACTGAGACTCTTGCACATTCATAGGCATATGTTTTGATAGTTGATTTATCGTTAATCCTTTCCTGGGTAAGTTATAGCAGAGATGTGTTATAAATGTCTCTGGTTATAACAACTGTCTTGGACTGATTTCCGCTATTCATCATTTGATAGATTTGTGTTTCAAAACTTAAACAGTAGTATGTAAATAGCAATTTGTGTGTTAAGAATAGAATCAGTGATATGAAGATTTAACTGCTGTGTGTGCATTATTTTCTTTTATAAATCAGTTTGAAACTGTAAGTGAACCAGACGGGAGTTAATAATGGTGGACATTGCAGTTTCTAGGAAGTAACACTCTATTAGATGATCTGTTTTCGTAAACATTTGGGCAAATACATTAAGGAAAATATTCAATTCATAGAAAGCAACCTCGAAATATTATTTTATTGAAGATTTAGCATATAAATGCAACTATGTAGGTCCCAAACATATGGGACAATGCTGTGTTGTGGAATTTGAGAAGCATTGTAAGGTCAGAGTTGTTTTAACCCTTTGCTTCCCATATAAATATCTAACCCTCTTACCTGTGCCTCCCATATGACGTTCACGACGTCATACTCTTGCTCCCCATAAAAAAACATCCACATACGCTGTAACGCAACGTCATCTTCAAAATATTATATTCTCGCATTGCTGGAATAGACTCCATATAACCTAATCATTTCCACCGCAAGTTAGCATTTGTTATCAATGTTGGATTACCATAAATTATTATTTGTCATCCTTTAGTGATAAAAACAACTACCGATGCACAAGTTGCTTTGTTTTAAACACAGCAACTTGTGCTTCGAAACTTTAAACATCACTATGTAAATACCAATATGTATTAAATTAGCAAACTTGGTGACATTATTTTTGAAAATATTTAATTAAAAGTTTTCAGTGCCGTGTTCGCGTTATATTCTTCGTAATATCATTTTGAAGTAACAAGTGAACCTGACAAGAGACAGATACGTAATAATGGCGGACATCGCAGTATCTAGGCAGTGCCTGTTCATTAGACACGCCGTAATTGTAATTCGTTTGGCACATATATTAAGGAATATATAAAATTCATAAGAAACATAATATAAACATTCTGTGATTAAATATTCAGCTATTAAAAAAATTAACAGTCCCGAGATATTTCACACAGTGCGATGTTGGATAAATCAAAGTGGTTACAAGGTCAAGGTTGATTTCGTATATCACTCATTTTGTGATAATAGCATAACATAGCGAAGCAAATCATATCTAACAAATAGAAAATAATATTACCAGTAAATACTAATTATTATAACCTATAATTATCAATAGGTTTTTTTTTTAAATAATTAAAACGTGTGTGGTCATATTAAGAAAATCCCTGTTTCTAAAAATAGATGCACCCACATGGCATGCGTGGCGCCATTTTACTCTTGGCTGTAGTGTGATTCAGTTGGAAATAGGACTCAATTTCATGCAAGGCTGGACTTGAATGATTCATTTCATCGCCGATGAAAAACTCAGGTAATGTTTTGTCAGCATAATGAAATTAAGCACCAGAGTTTTGAGGTTATTATATCTTTGGAGCTTGAAATTATTCGTACTTGACTTGTTACTAATATTCCAGATTTTTCAAGCGCAATTCAATCGACTTCACAAAAACATATTTTATCAAATTATTCATTCACTTGGCTTGATTTCCATACAAGGGATTGTTAAAGGTTATGAAAAATATTTCATAGTGAGTTGTTGTTATTTGTCATTAGTGATGTGGTTAATATGTAAATCTATCTAGTAGGCCTATACTAGGCCTAGTGTATATAAGGAAAAAAATGATCTTATAATGATGTTTCACTTCATTCAAGAGCTGATCTCGAATATAAATATCAACTACTTAGCAGATCACTTGTTCTCAGACTTTCCTTTGAGGAACATAACAAACAAAAATGACAATAAAAAAACTATCTACAAGTGAATTGGAGCACATCACAGCTACTCCTCTACAATGAACATGCTTTGATGAAACAGGCTGTGACATTCTATGCAGCATTGATGGACGTTGCAAATGATACAGCCAGATTTGGTTTCTTTACGTCTCTTTTCTCCATGCTTGGTACAGTATTTGCAGGTGGATTTCTTCCTTTTAAATGTCTGCAGTGTGTCTGTCTTAATACTGTCCTGTGTCACTGGGGCTACAATTTTTGATGCATGGCAACCTTCCTGCACTTAAAACTTCCTATTAGCTGCTTCGCCAAATTAATTTGAAAATCTGTCTGAATCGTTTTCTTCTTTCCTGACTCTCAACCATTGGTATAAAACCATTGATTATGCATATATTTATAATGAAACATGTCGCCACCATATCTTTGATGATTGTCCAACCGGATATTTGACCATGAGTTGGTCACATATGTCAACCCCTCTGTAGTACTGTTGGTAATTTGTGTCTGTTCTTGCACGTCTGCAAACCAATTTGGCTGATCATCATCAGTGTCACTCGAGTCTGATGACATTTCAATGTCGATATATGACGACAGAATTTCAGATCCATCATCATTAAAGGCATCGTTATTTATAAAATCTGGTATTTCATCGGAACTGAATCCAGAAAAATTGTTTTCATGTCAACACAAATCACTGTAATCAACAGACGAGGATGATATTGCAATGACGAAATCCGGGAATTCCCTTCGTAAATACAAAATTTCACTTCTGGTTTCATCTGTTATACAGTTTGATTGAAACTTTTCATAGTGAAATTAATGGAAGAAATTAACAACAAAAACATTATTAATTTTGCTTTTTTTTTTTCATATGCCCCGCAATTATGGCAAATTTCGTGTTTTAAACACGTTAAAGCTGCATTATACATTACAATGTATGGAAGAAGACTTGCCATAATTTGCCGCGCATTCTATGAATGTGATTTTCCATATAAAGAACATAATGACATTATTAATTTATATTATTAATGTAAACTTCACCATCCTATTTGGAAAAATTACGTTTATAAGTAACTTACATATGTTGAAAAGGCCATAATATTTACATCGAATTGAGGTATTGCAATCGGCTAACGATGCCATTTTGGATGCGGCCGTGGAAAACCCCCCTATGTATAAACTGATCGGTTAAATTTAGATTTATATGTTGTAATGTTAGGAATTACGCCATTAAAATCGAATGTAAGTAAAGATGATTTATTATTTTTGACCAGTGTTTGGTTACCTCCCGGAGAATCAACATTTAACTGGAAGATGTAACATATTCATAGTAGATACTGTGTAAAGCGTAGATGGGGGGCAAAGGTAAAAGCGTAGGTAGGTATAGACAGGGGGGGGGGGGCAAAGGTAAAGGCGTAGAAAAGCGTAGCTGGGGTGTAAAGGGTTAACTCATTTTCATGAAAACCTGGAAAAAAACCGTGAAGCAAATACTTTTTAACCAATGTCTGATGTTACAACATGTTCATAGACAAGTAATAAAACCATAAATTTGCAATCCTATCGGTGGACTGTTGTAGAGAAGTGAAAATTACATGAAGACAACCCCTCTTTCTTACAATAGATGCACTCACATGTTGGCTGTTTCAGTTTGGTTGGAAAGAAGGTTTTAGTTCATTCATATACAGACGTGTAATGCTTCATTGTTATCTATGAATAGTTACAGTAATGTTTTATTGGCAACAAAGAAATTGGGACAAGCAACATTGTATGAAGACACGTGTGCATTTGCTCTAATGTACATGTTACAGGGGTTGTTTCAGATATGTTTACTGATTTTTCAACTGCCATTTTATAATAAATTTTCATAAAGTAAAAAAAATAATTCTTGTTTAAGAGTAGTTCATGAAGCATTTTTACTAGCTTGCAATTACAGTACTGTAATCTAATTATTCCTCAGTTAAAATTCATCAAAATGTATAGTTATACAGTGCTCATTTAAAGTTGTTGAGCCAAAATACACTGCATTATTGCATATGAATATGATAATTTATATATGTACAAAATGTATTTATAATATACATTGAGTGATCTGAAAATGAAATATTGCTTAAAACCAGTGATAAATGGAGATATGCATACTGAGAAATACAGGGCATAATTCAAATAAGAGAACAAAAAACCAAACACACATATTGCATATCATGCTTTACTTCTGCTTCTGCCTGTTCAGTTCTCACTCCACCTAGTTGTCTTAACTCATTAACCCCTGGAGGTTTTTGTCATTTTCGCCCGAAATGTGAGTAGGAAACATTTTGGGGGCTATTTCTGAATACATTCTAATATATCAACTTCCAAGAGATTTCTCGTTAACCTAATGCCTAATTGTGTTAGAAACATCTTTTTTTTTCTTGGCTATTTCGCTCATGCATGAGCAGAAAGGTAAAAGTTGGAATTTTTTTTTTTTTTTTTTTGCATCATTTTCATATAGAGGCCACTCTTTATTCCAAATGCCCGTCTTATTCTACTTTTTGCAAAGGTTCACGTGTCTGTGTGCAGTTCAGAGCAGTCTGCCTTAGATCTGAGGCCAAAAAGTCTAAAATCAGGAGACACAAAATCCGATTCCGACCATGGGCAAATATTTGGTGGAAAAAAATCGGGTCCAAAAACTTACGTTTTTCCCTCAGTATTTTGTAGTGCAACTAGAATGTCCAGATTATTTGGTATCTTTGTAGAGCTACATCTGTCAAAGTTTCTATAATATATCCCACTTTAGTGTATCATACATGACCTTGACACTGCAGAGCTCAGAAGTAGGCTAGTCACGCTACCAGGCGAAGTGGGCGAAAAAGTCGCCTGAGAAAGCTAAACTTCGCCTTCATTTGTTAGAAAAGCGAAAACGACTTCGCCCTCTGATTTTCGGACGTAAAATGACTAGATTATGACTTTGAGATGCCCCTTCGCTGTAGCCAGTAAGTTTTGTCACTGTTGTAACCCAAGGCCAAATGTATTTACGTGGTGTTGATACCAATCGGCTTATGGCGACAAAGAAATTCTTGCACATTCGCATGCAAGTTTTCATAGCTAACTGACCATTACCCTTTCCAGAGCAAGATATCACTGCTTGATTTCATGAAGTTGGGCACACTGTGCTATGATGAAAATATACCAAATTCTGTTTCGAAATTTAAACATCAATATGCAAATAGTAATTTGCTTTTAAAAAATATAATCGGTGAAGAGCGTTTTCTAATTTATTTCTTTTTTTAATAAATGTAGATTTTAATGGCCGTATTTGCGTATTTTCTGTACAAAATCAGTTTGAAACCGTAAATGAACTTTTAATGGCGGACATCGCTGCGTATATGATATACCACTTCATTAAACTGTCTGTATTCGTAAATAATTGGGCAGATAGGTTCAGGAAAATATATAATATAATGAAAACAAAGTTTTAATATTATGTGGTAGGATATTTAGCCTAAATATTTAATAATGTAGGTCAGAAACATGTGACAATCTCTGTTGTGGAATTTGAAACAATGCTGCAAGGTCAAGGTTGTTTACTGACTTACCGTAATTAATTTTAGTGAAAATACGAAAAATATATATAGTAATGAAGCAAATATTGTTTAACCAATGCATATAGTTATTACCAGTAGGTAGACAAATAATACAACCATAAATACGCAGTCCTATTAATTAATTTTTGTAACGAAGCAAGAAAGTGTGTAGTTATATTAAAAAAAGCCCTCTTTCTAAAAATAGATGCACTCGCACCGTGCAATACGAATTCTTGGATTTTCGGTTGGGGGAAAAAGGGTCCTGCTTAGTTATATATCAACTTTAGTGCTTCAGTGTGTTGTCTATGAATAGTTACAGTAATGTTTTATCGGGAACAATGAAATAGGACGAAGAGTATGGTTTGAAGTCACTTGTGCATTTATTCCTGTGTACATGTATTAGGGGTTGTTTCAAAGAATGCTAGAAATCTTATTGACTGCAATTTTACACAAAACTTGTAGAAAATAAAATAATTAAGTGGTGGGTTATTAAGCATTTTTACCAACTTGCAGTTACAAGACTCTAATCTTGTTACTGCTATCAGTTAAAATTAATTACAATGTATAGCTTCTGATGTGCTTTTTAAGTCATATGGCCAAAACACACTGCATTTACTTCAGTTCAAACACACATATACATGTACTACAAGTATGAATAGAATGGGTATGAATATAAAAAAATTTTATACGCGTACAAAATATGTTGATACTAACATATAACATATTTTTCAAGTTGAAAATAAGGCATTGCTTAAAACTGTTAAAAGCATACTGAGAAATAGAGCACATCATTAAAATAAGATAATGCAGCTATATATATATATATATATATTATATATATATATATATATATATATATATCGTGTTTCTTGCTTTGGTCTCACTTCTCCCTGTTTAGCTCCCACTTCTTCTTGTTTAGCTCCCACTTCTCCCTGTTCTGACCAAAAGGAGAAGTCAATTCCCCCTAAAATTTAAGTCTAGCTTGACCCCTGGGCTACTACCTCCAGATGCTTAAACGAGGCGCCAGGGGTTAATGAGTTAAGGAGAAGCTACTTCTCCCTCACATTCAAGTCTAGCTTGACCCCTGCTTTTTGTTGTGTAAGTAAGGCATTGACACCACCACCTTCATAAAACAGCAGATGTTTATTGATGCCATTTTATTCAGTTGATTAATCTGAATGATTGACATAGACACTAATGATAGTAATGCCAGTGCATCATACATGATGTTCAGCCATATGTTGATTTGCAGTTTCTTGTTATACATCTAAAGAACAAGTTTGTACTAATTGTGTTCTTGGAGATTTTTTGTTTCAGTTGTACTTTCATGTGACAGCATAGTTCAAACATTCAGTGCTGTTTCAAAACTTGAGGAACTGTCTGCTGGGTGTGGTGGCCAGAATTTCTTTATGCTGGTTAATAGTCAATCCCAGCATCTTTTGAATTGTCTTAGTTAATTTAATATTAGATGTCATATTTAATAATTATAATCTTTTGGTGGTTTTTATGGGATTAAAAAAAGAAGCCAAAGTCCAGGATTTCCAAACAGCGGCAAACTGGATATCTGCCTGAATTTTTGGTGGTGAGACCATTGTTTTAAATTGTTAAGAGCCTACAAAGAACATGGCATGATATTATTTCATAACGGATGCAGCTTTAAAACAGTTTGATGTAACTATTGTAATGATTATTCTTTCCTCTTGTAGCAGAGGGCACCTAGCTTGAAGACGCAGTTTATGTATCAAGATGATGCGGAATTTGTTTGGGAAGATGTTTTCCTTTCTAGGTTTGTATACATAGACATGTGACAAAATTGCAATAAGTTATTAAAATGCACCATGAATAATTCTGTAATGGAAGGCAATAGTTCAAAACAAAAGAAAGGATTGATGCATATTTTTGTGAAACAGATTCCATCTTGGGTCACCTAATAGCAAAAGAGGAAAATGTTAACCTCCATCGAGATTGAATGATTGATCACTGTTTTATGAAAGCTGTTTATTATTATTGGTTGTAAATCTTCTTCTTAATTGTCCACAATCTTTAGGATACAGGGTTTTCAATAGACACATACCCTCAGGTTTTGACGCGTGAAATATGAATATGACCCAGTTTTGACGCACTGATATTCCGACTTGTGCCTCTTTTTGATGCACATAGATTTGGGCTGGAGCATCAATCTTAATTACCCTTGATCGTCTCCGTCTTAGTCTTTTTTACTCAGAGAGTGCTGTCCATAGCAAATTTACTGTAGGAGGAACTGATAGACATCTGCTCGAGAACAGTTTACACGTTGATGGCCAATAATATTGCACCAATGGAAGATATATATAAACTGGGTGGAGCTAATGCTTAGGTGCAACTGAATTTGGTTGAATTGTTTTGAGATTACGTTTGGAGTTTATAATAGAGGAAGAGGAAACAATTGTGACACATCACATATCGGAATTGGTATGTTTGGACATCAGATTATAATCAGCTGGTCAGAACTGGAGCATATGGTGGCTTGCGAAGCTGGTTTTTAATAGCAGTAATTACATATGCTGTCCCTTTTGCTTGGCTAATCTATTTTCTTGCTGAAAATATACTGTACGTATGATGTGAATACATCTTCCCAGAGTGGAGAAAAAGTCAGTATGATCCTTTGACCTTTTGCACACCACCACTCTGTTGCATGGTCATGCACAGAAGGTAGATGTACCTATATGTCATTCTTTTTACGGATGCCATGCTGTACAGATGTCTGAAGCAGTGTGACAGAAATTATGTCTGTGGACAACTAATATACAGCAGTTGGTGCGCTCTCTCTCTCTCTTGTGTTTAATAATTCTCATTGTTACTACTGTCTGTTCGTTTCTAAAAACTGTATTGTAGCTTTTTGTTTTCCCCCTTATAACTTAGTTCTTTGTGGGAATTCGGAAGCTACCTTGTGTTCTACCTGTGGTGGTAGACACTTTTACTTAAAATATGAACTGAATGGTACGGGTAAGCCCCCAAGTTCAAGGAACAATAACAGGCCCCACTCAAATGCTGAGGACATTGTTTCCTCCATTTTAATTTCAGCTCGATAAAATAATTATAACTTTGTACAACACTCGCATTGACATTCATGTATTTGCATTCTACCTCAGTAAACAAATATCAGAACTGGAATATCTTGTTTCCTTCAATGCATAAGGAAATGCTTCAACGATAATTTCCATCGTTTGTTCGTGTGTAAGTCAAGTTTCGCGACAAGGGACAACACTACTACTACTACAAAACAAAATGTCAGCAACAGTCTGTGGGGCAGTGTGGCCACAAAAAAGCCCTGTGGGATACCCACACAGACTACATCAAGTGCTCCAGGTGCACTCAGAAAAACTGTTTCACCATTTGTGATTTGTGGTCTTCCAGCACCTGGAATCTACTAGATTCCAGGCGAACCTATCATAGACGGAATAACGTTCCCTCTTCTTTAGATGTGAAACGATTCATCGATACTTTTGCTGAAATGATACACATATCAATACAACAGACGGAGAATCAGTACAATTCGATACTTACCTTATGCATCTTAAGTGTTATTTTAGTCTGCAGCAGTCATGAATAATTATTATTAGTTGCCTTGTTATCCTGTAAAATTATAATCCATCAAAAACATCATTTGCAGTCACAGGCACGCATGTCTGTTAGTAAAAGACTATTTATCACAAAGTGTCATGGTTAGTAATCTGGCCACCGACCCACCCCATTCCATGCTAATTGTCTTGACCCATTCCAAACGTGTTCCACATGTATATTGAAGTACTTTACTCATCATTTAATAACCACTTTCATGTAAAGTTTCTACTTTGTATTGTATCTTGACTCCTTTGGTCGATTTGAAAGCTACGCTACCTGTGTGTTGCATGGTGAAATATGATGCATTGAATTCTCATTTGTAGTTAGTGCTTGTTCCAGTCCTGGTTGAACAATAACCACCAATCATAAATCAATGTGGCTTATTCTCCACATGACAAACAGGATGTATTGGCAGAAGAACAGGGTCTTCGCAGGAAAGTTATTAGATATGTCAAGTACTTATTGTGGAGATGCTGTTGTTATGTGAATTGTGCAAAATTTGTACAAATTCATGCGCTTGGAGAACAGTGAAACGTGAGAACTTTCACAAATTTGTTGAAAGTCCCACATATGAAAATGTGCTCGGCAAAGTATACAAATTTTTATTTAACTGTTCTTTCCGTGACATCTCTTTTTCAGATAGCAACTGTTCACATATGGGTTCTTCAAGCACGACATGAATGGTTGTGAAAGTAAATTTTATTAGTACAACATGCCCAGGAATAAGCATTATGGCATAGTTTGAAACCATTCATGAAGAAAGTTTTACAAATGCATGTTTAAAATGTGGGCTACTTAGTAAACCCAAAATGTCTGCTTCCCAGCGTGGTTCATTACGATTTTGTTCGGCAGATACTTGCTGATGATAGTAATGATGACAATAATTGTTAAAGTTATGATGTATATTAGATTATTGGAGCTGGGAAAGCATTAATGGAGATACCAGTGAGTGATTTTGAGCCCGAAATTGTGTTAAATATGAATCGGATGTACGTGCTGGATGGACAAAAAATAGACGGCATGACCCTTTCAATGGTATTTCCAAATTAAATGTACAAAGGGCAGAATACTGAACCTACTTAAGATACAGACAATTTAAAAGTATAATGCAATTTTCAATTTTTTTGTTTTGTTTTAATTAGTCAATTTCGTCCTGCAGATCATATGCTACAAAACCATATACATGTATCCATATCAGGGTTAAGATAAATAAAATAAGTGTAAAACAATGAAATTAAGAAGTAAATATACAGTAGTCCCCCTCTTGAAGGGTCCCCCTGACCAGCGGCCACCCGCTTCTTACGGCCAGAATCCCTAGCCACTGATGAGTTTGTGTTCAAAAGTACCCATCAAGAACAGCCACCCCTCTAACGCTACCAGTGGCCAACATATTAGTACAAAGATGTAAAATGTTCCCCTCACAAGTGGCCACTTTTTATTTCAAATGTCTCCTGAACCATTAATTAATTCATATTGTGACGTAAGGTAAGTAATCAGATTATCTCTACCGTTAATACACGTCTCCTGATGTCAGGTTTCCATTACTGAAAGAAGTGTTGGCTGAAGTACATGTAACACTAAGATTAATAATATATCATTATCTATAAAAGCTGACGTTTACAGGAAATGGGCTCAACAATGTTATGATAGAGTTTTGGTCTTCACACATCTGTCGAGTTCTTCTCTTTGATGATTGCAACCGGACGTAATTGTCAAGATCATAACATGGTCAGCATAGGCTAAAAATAGATTTTGTGGATTAACACACACACAGAAATTAACCTTGAACAAAACAGGGTACCAGACAAAGACTGAAAAATCATGTGACAACACATTTATTGCTTCCTTTACGAAGAAGGCGTTTTGTCCACTCTGCAAAAGTTTCGTCTGGATAATTAAATCGCCTACAGTTAGCAACATCCAAATAAATCATTGCCAAACATTAACATGTCATAACGTAAATGGAGACATATTATTTTAGAAGAAAGTTGGCTATTCTACTCGATGACATCAGGTGGGGTGGGGAGGGGGACTTGGAAAACAATTTTATGTAGAAAAGACTTGAATAAAACAATTTTATGTCGAAAAGACTCGAATAAACGTCGTAACCGATAAGGAGATTATTCAGCAGCAGTGGGAAAATGGAACAAATGGAAAGAGAATTATGTATGTACCAACATTTAAATGACATTTTTGACTGGTTTTGCAATGTGCATGACAACAATACCCGCTCGCATATCACGCTTACATCAAGAATAAGAACTATTAATGTTTATTCAGTTGAAATAAGTCTATTATTATGGCAAGAAGAACCTTTTAATAATTATTGTTACTTTTAAATGAAGATATTAAATGAAGATATTAAATCCTTTGAAGTATGTAGCTTTCTTACTATGTACATTACATATACTTCTCACAAAAAATGTACTCCCCCTCTCAAAAGGCCACCCGTCTTATAAGGCCATTTTCCTGGTGCAGAAGGGGTGGCCGTATAAGAGGTGGACCACTGTTTATTTTAATACCTCTGTCTAAATACCCTTATACAGCATTATGGAACAGATAATAAATTTGGTACAGTAGTCAGTATACAACTGATTTAACGAAGGAAGTTTATATTAGTGAAAATTCCTATTTTGAGCAGATGTATCCAATAGATAATATCTGTGAGCTCTGGAAAACTGTACATAACTGTCACAAGGGTCAGTTTCCCAACATATTCAAGCTGACAAAGCTAGCTATGTATATCTCCTTCAGAAAGAAGCACAGAACAATACTGATACAAAGAAAAGGAGCCGAGTCTGCTTAGAAGTAATTAACAGATTAATGCTTATACAACTTGAGGTGACATCTGTCAAAAGATGTTGATTTCAGTAGAACTATAAGAATGTGGGGTAGGAAGAAAGAGGGACATATACTGAAGTTTACTTAAATATTGACCTATGACCGTTTCTTCCTCCCCATCCTTTTATCTTTGATAAAGAGGGAGGTCTCTCTTAAGGTAAAGTCCTGTCATCATCTCACCTAGAATTGTAAATGGGGAACAATTTGGAATTTCTCTTTTTATGCAGAGATATTTAACCAGTGAATGAAGGTGCTGATGGAATAAATGAAATTAGCATAGAATGAGCTATGGGGCAGATTTCAGACTGCTCAAGTTTATCACCTTGTGCAAGTAAAAAAAAATTTATAGAATAGGACTGGGTGTAGTCAATAGTTTTCCTTCTTCACTAGCAAATACAAGTACCTGTGTCTGCAGCAGTCTATTGCATCTACATGAAGTAGAATGTGACAGATTTTGTTGGTTTTCAACCTTATCCCAGTGTTCGAATTTGTCTGGATGAGATTTTCTTTGCACAAGGAAATTGCATTATTTCTTCTCTTTTGAAGATAACATTGTTATGTCCTCCACGTGTAACTGAGACACAAAATTGGTAATAAGATGTTTTCAAATCATTCATGTTGTACAAAACAAAGGGAGTTAAATAGAGCCACCATTAAATTGTCTAAATCGCTGGATAAAACTCACTGCAACCACTAGGTAGTCTGTTTGAAAAGTATTCATATCAGTGAGAATTGCATATAAATATATGATAATTATATGTCTATCTGTAGTCTGCATACTGGAAATAGGACCAGAATGTCAATATACATGAAAGGGCACCACCTACCTTTCAAAGATGGAAAGACCCCATCAAGTTCATATGTGTATCGATATGTATTGTATCGCAGGTTGTGTATTGTGAATCGCATCAATACGCTGCACAGGTGTATCATTTCACACTTACTCTTCTTCATCCAATTTTTCTGCCTTTTCTTCCAGATCTCACATGTTAGAACAAACATCTTCAGCGGCTGTTGAAGCCCCACCTGAAGTGGGGTCTCAACATACAAGAAGCTGTTCAACTTCCCCCAGTAAAGAGATGCTGGAAAGTTCTCGCGTCCCTAACAGCATTCACGCTTCAGGTAGTGGGATGCTCCTTCTTGTTGGGGAGGTAGAGCACTGTGATAGCAGGTTGCTCCCTCCCTCTAAGGAGGTTGAGCAAAGTGACGACTAGTCGCACCCTTCCTTCAAGGAGGTCGAGCACCCAAACCGTTGGTTGCACCCTTCCTTAGGGAGATTGAGTACCACGTTAGCTGGTCCCTCCCATTAGGGAGGTTGAGCATCACTATACACATTGTGCCTCTGACAACGTGTTGGCCCCTTCCATTTGGGAGACAACACATCGTACCCATGATGCACGGAGTATCACTCATCGACCTCACAGTACGGGGACAGGAACAAGCATCCCCCTCTCCCCCCTCCACCATTTACAGTCCATACACAGGACAGATGCTATGGATGGGGACAGTTTCAGTGGTTCCTCCCCCCCTCCCCAATTATACCTATGAACCAATATGGGATGTGGGACCTTCCACCTCAGAGACCTTGGTCCATTATGCCCCCATGGACTACTGGACCTTGCCATGCCAATCGAAGTGATGCTGCAGCTAATGTCCCACAATCACTTCACCAAGTGGTTTCCTTTTGGAAGGCTAAAGGTGTTACATCATTGACGCTGATGGACAGTCTCGTTTCCCCTCTGCACCTCCTGATCAACCAGGGACTGCGACACATAGTACTCCTATGCCCCCTCCATCAAGGGAAATACTGATGCCCAGCAACTCGCAGTTCGGAGTGTCCTTGACAATGAGGATGACAGTGCTCTCTCCATCCTTGTTGACTCAGCAAGTTTGAGACAGGAGCTGTGGCAGTGACACCTTCTCTCAGGCCCACCCCCTCATCTCGGGTGGATTAGGAAGAAGAGGAGGTCTGGTCCTTTGATAAGGTGGTAAACAAGGTTTACTGTTTGTTACCCCCTGACTTGTGCCCCAAACTTTACGGCACACAATCCAAAATGATCCTTTCCAGTTCGGAAAAGATCTCCGGGGTACCACCTCAAACAGACCTCTTACTTCTCCCACATTCATCTACGCTTGAGGAAATATCAGGGAGGTTTTCACAAGGCCAAAATATTGCTTGACAATGTAGAGGGTGGTCTGTTTCTCCCTCTACCTTGAGATCCCTTGTCTCTTCTTCAAGCTACCAGGTACATTCCACAAAGTGGCCTATTAAACCTCCTTCTTTGGATGTTGATGCAGCCAAAGTAGTTATTTTTTCTGGATCCTGGGCATGCCTTCCCATCAAAACAATTGATGCCATGGAACAGAAAACCCGGTTACTTGTAATTATGGTCTTGCATGCTGATCTATTCTCAGCTATTTTCTTTAATATGCTGAGAGAGGCCTCCTTGAATCCAGCCGCATTACAGCGTGTGCTGGAGGCTGTGGCCAAAACATTCTGGCATGCGCTATCTGTTGCCATGGCATTATCAACAGAATTTCTGCACATCAGCCATAATATTGCATTAGACTTGTCAATGGTCTTGCTTGACCACAGTAAAGCCCTTCTAAGGGCTGCTCCTCTAGAAGCCGAGACCCTCTTTGGGGGGCCTCATTCTTACCATGGCTTCTCAAGACTTGCTCGATCACCAACATCTTTGACCTCCTCTCCTGGTCCATCACAATCGACAAAGAAATGAGATCATTCAAATTGTCCTCAGGGACCATTTGCCAAAGTTTTCAAGCAGGTGCAACCGCAGTCCAATGCACACATTCTTGCTAGACCACCCCCTCCCTCATCAGGTCCACGGCACCCAGGTCACTGCAGATCCAAGAGGAAGTTTCTAGCCCACTTTCCTTTCCTACCAGGGCAGGAAGGGGGGGGGGAGCAGCCCTAGCAAATTATCTCCTCTCCTGCTGTGCAAACGTTCCAGTAGGTGCTTGCCTAGGCCTATTCTCAGAGGCTTGGTCAAGCATCATGGACAATGGTTGGGCCCTCTCCATTGTAAACAAGGGATATCAGCTCCAGTTTGAGGAACAACCCCCACTATCAAGGACCCCCATTTTCTTTCCCCAGTCCAGTCTGGTGGAATTAAAGGAAGAGGTGCACACCCTTTTGCAGAAAGGGGCAGTAGAGAGGGTTTTAAACAATTAGTCTCCTGCCTTCTACTCCCGAATCTTCCTGGTCACCAAGAAAAGAGGGAAATTTCAAATCGTCGATCTCTCCCAGCTCAACCAGTTTCTGTTTGAGGAAGCCTTCAGTATGGAAACAACCTTCTTGATTTGAAACACTCTTTGTCGTCCAATCAACCTTCAGGATGCCGCTTTCCATGTCCCCATGTTTCCTCTGCACCGCAAATATCTTCAATTTTGCCTAGACCAGGAAGGTTTTCAATTCCAGGTTCTGCCATTTGGAATCTCTAACACACCCTAAATCTTCACGCAGGTTATGGAAGTGATAGTGGCCTTCCTTCGAATACAGGGAACATTGATTCTCCAGTATTTCTGCGACTGGCTAATTCACCATGTCCATGTTCAGTTCCTTCATCAGGATCTGTTCTGCTTTTGGTCCACCATAACTCAGTTGGGTCTCTACCAAACTTTGAGAAATCAGAACTAGTTCCATCACAGGACTTTGTTTATGAGGGGATGAACTTCCTCACGAAGCAAAACTTGGTCCGGGTTCCCCTGGATCGGGTAGATTGAATCCTGGGTCTCCTAGAGACACTACGAGTGAAAACCATTTTATCTGCTTGCCTTTATCTGTCCCTACTCAGAACCTTGAACACCTCTGTTGAATTGGTTCCTTTAGGACGTCTTCACTTGCGTCCTCTAGAGTTCCTCCTTCTGGCAAGGTGGAAATTTCACAGAGATTCTCTATCAACCCCGATTCCTCTATGACCAGTTTTTCACCACCATTTGCTTTGGTGGATGAATCAAGACAGATTCCTGATGAGGGTTCCCATGCATACACCTGATCCCCATTCCTATTTGTTCGTAAATGTGTCAGATTCAGGCTTGGGAGCCCATTTAGAACCAGAGGACATAATTCTCCACGGTTCCTGGATGTGGGCCAAGTTGCCCCACCACCTCAACAACCTAGAAATAAAAGCAGCATTTCCAGCATTGCAAGGGTGCATCAACCATTGTATCGTGGTCTCCTCGGACAACACGTCTGTCATAGCCTACCTACAATGTGAAGGAGGCACACATGTCCCTTCTCTTTGCGTGGAGGTCTGAACCTTTTCATCTGGGCAGCCTCAGAGAATGTCACAATCATAGTTTGCCACATTCCTGGCAAGATGAATGTATTAGCGGACAGCCCGTCGAAAACAGACTGAGCCTTCATCACAGAATGGTCTCTTCATCACTCAGTAACAGAGTCCCTATTTTCCTTTGGGGAAGACCTGTGGTGGATCTGTTTGCGACCAAGCTCAACAAGAAACTTTCCCTTTACTTGTCTCCTAACCAGGATCAGAAAAAAACCATGGGTAGTTGATGCATTAGCTTCCACTGGGATCGCCTGTTTGCATATGCTTTCCCACCTTTTTTACTGTTACCACAAGTTCTGCAAAGAGTCCGAACCTCCACCACTCGGATCATTCTCATTGCCCCATTGTGGCTCCAATGACTATAGTTCAGTGATCTCCTAGACCTCTAGATAGATTGATCCAGGTCTCTGCCACACGGGAGGGATCCCCTGTCACAACACTGGGGATCCGTTCTCCACAACAGCCAAGACATTCTCCACCTTCATGCCTGGCTCATCTCAAATGATCTCTCCACCAGAAGAAGGTTTCGGACAGTCACCAGTTGCATCATTCAAGCCAGGAGAGCTTCTACATCCAAAGTTTATGATTCCAGGTGGAGAATCTTCTGTGATTGGTGCAGATATAAACATGTTAATCCTATCCACCCTTCTGTAACTTCCATTGCTGATTTTCTTTTTGTTCCTCTTTGAGACCAAAAGATGTTCAGTATCCACTATCAAAGGCTATTGAGTTGCCATCTCCAACACACTTAAATTCTCACAGGGCACAGACATTAGTTCAGATCCGCATTTTGCCGATCTTATAAAGTTTTTTGAGCTTCTGAGACCTGTTGCCTGCTCCCTTGTGCCCGGATGGAATCTTTCATGTGTTCTTTGGTCATTAACGAAAGCACCTTATGAACCATTGAGTCAATATTGTGTCTGTCCATTCATCAGTTGCCCTTCCATCTCTCCATCTGGCCATAATATCTCCTAAACAGTGGGGTGGAAATTCACCAAGCTTGTTACATAGCTTGCACATGTGTGGCAGTCAACAAGAGGAGTCTGATCTTTGGGCTTCTTCTTAGGGGTCCACGGCTGGGGAAAGTCCAAATTTACAAAGTAGCAGTTATGATGAAATTTTTCAATTCTATTTGATCAGACTTTTTGTAGCAATCATGGGTCATAGGCGTATGTAATAGATAAAGACGTCAAAATTTTAGGCAAAGTCAACTGGGTACCCTTCGATCCTAATGATCGGTTATCCAGGTACATGATCAAAAGAAAATTATATTAATTGTGAACCTGACTTGCTCTGTTGTAAATTCATCCATGCCAAATCCACCCCATGAAAGGTATAAGCATAATTATTACTAATATGAGTGGCAAAAGAGCACAATCTGAGCATAAAAAGAGTAAAATATATCTATATAACATGCCATAATTACAGAAAACCGCATGAAAATGTTCTTTTATTTTTCCTACTTACCTGGATCTGCAGTTAGCTAAAAATTCTTGTCACAGATTGGCTAGATCCATGTGGATTAGTACAAGAATACAGACAAAAAAAATGATAAATTATTTATACACAACATTAACTTTAATCAGTCAACATCTCATGTTTAACTTTCACTGAAAGGTTGTAAAGTTAAGTCCACAAATCCTAATTGCTGTATTACATCACTGTCGAATTCCTCTTTCAAAATTTATAAGGCACTATTGATTTGTGCTTTTCCTGATGCAACATATTCTTCAGTTTAAACAAATTCCCCCGTCTCTAAAAATTTTTTGGTCATATAACACCCATCGGTTTCACAATTTGGCACCATCGACTGGTCTGCTATATGTAAATGTGTATCAAACTGTAATGACTCTGACACATGGTTTTAAGAAATCTGTCTGTTTCTTGGAAACATATCATCTACTATAAATAGAAAATAAGGAAACTGTTCAATTTACATAGCCAAATGGTTGCACATATCGAAATATAAGATCAGTCGACAGAGGTCTGAGATGGTTAAATATCACGTGAAACAAGCCTCAAACTGTACTCATTATTCCGTGTCTCGCTCGCTCCTGATGTTGCCAGATATTATCTTTGATCTGAACTTGTAAACATGTTTGATATTTTCTTTTTTCTTTTCTTTTCTTTTTTTGTTTTTACATGAACCAAACAGGTATCCGATAGATAATTTTATTATCTCGGTAATTGTGAACAGGCAGGTACCCAAGTACCTGGGTACCCGCTGACACCTTTAGTAGTAGATATTGCGTTATGGCCCAAGGGTTATTGGCTGGTGGTGTCGAGAGTTGGGTTATATGGGAATTTACTGTTGGGTATTAAAAAAAGGGTTGATTTGCCATGGCAAGTCATGAGAATAGTTCTGGTTCTTTATTTTGACGAAGAGTTTTAAAAAAAATTAATGTTGATGTTTGGTG
Organism: Megalonaias nervosa; assembly: GCA_016617855.1. Lineage (NCBI taxonomy): Eukaryota > Metazoa > Mollusca > Bivalvia > Unionida > Unionidae > Megalonaias > Megalonaias nervosa. The sequence goes on along the minus strand of JAECUM010092883.1, from coordinate 51,542 downwards.
AAGTTCATCATGTCAAGATAGCAATTTTTATGTGATTTTTTTTTTGGCATAAGAAAAAAAATTGTAAAAAAATTTGATAAAGATCCATAATCATTTGTGGGAAGTGATTATGTTCAAAACCAATATTGATCAGAACTCCAAAACGTCAATGTGATCATCAATATTAAATATATGTGATTCCTATTTGATTGTAATAAATGCACCAAAGTTTTTTTTTTATTTGCTTCATTATTTGTGTGTTGTATTTGATAAGCTGGAAAATGAATAACTAGGACATGGACAAAGGTATTCCATCATCACTTTTTACCCTTACATAATGGTCCAAAATTAAATATGACCCAGTATATTAAACTCGAATGATTTTAGTTATTTACTTTTGTGAGAGATAGATTTCATCATATGTCCTGCTATTTTGCTCAGTGTATCTTATTTTTAAATATCCATATTTAACTACATCTTTTGTTAGTGAGAGAACAGTAATGAAATGGTAAATTAAAATTGTAAAATAATACATACCACACTCCTCGAGTTTCAAAGATATATATGTTTCAGGTTTAATTATTCATAATACTTATTTTGCTGTATACTCCATCTAAGTTTTCTATCCTAAGAAGGCTTTTATTAGTGACTTTTACATTTAGCATGATGTGTCATTTTCTCTGCATGTGAAAAAGCACCTGTATTCCTTCCAAAGAAAGATGACTAGTACCCCTTCTCAAAGTGCATGTACACTTCCTGTGCTTAGGTGGCATTGTGCCTCTTGACATCCCGTCAGTACAAAGGTGTTACTGATTATGGAACTCAAAAGAGTAGCACCTGGCAGCTGGTATGTACCCAAAAAAGCAGCATCTATTGCCTTAATCTTTACTGTGCTTTGATAGTTTTTGATACCAGGCCATATACTGTGTAATGGCAGTTTTTGACACCATCCCATTTACTGTGTAATGGTAGTTTTTGACACCATCCCATTTACTGTGTAATGATAGTTTTTGACAACAGGTCATTTACTGTGTAATGGTAGTTTCTGACACCAGCCATTTACTGTGTAATAGTAGTTTTTGACACCAGCCCATTTACTGTGTAATAGTAATTTTTGACAAAAAGCCATTTACTGTGTAATTATGCCTTGTGTGGCAAGCCTGACAAACATGCCTAGCACTGCCAAAATATCTTTTAATAGCAGCAAGTACACTATTTGCTGCTCTTGTGTTGCTTACTATTTCTAGGGGTCCAAGTCCCCAAGCTGAATACTTCCTCCTCCAGCAAATAATTGGAGGCCCAGAATTAAAAAAGAACAGGATCCCTGCACAATTCTTCAGTCACAGCCAACATGCGGAATACCTTCCCCTTTTTCCTTGGACCTTGTTCGAGTTCACATTTCAAGATCGTTCATCAAGATTAGTCTTCGTTCTCATTTTAAATTGTTTTTTTTTTGGTTAATCCTGCACTTTACTGTGTCAACTGAGTGATTTTCTCCCCAATCCTTACATTATTTGAGTGGTTTTTTGGTGTTTCTTTTGCTACAGAGTTCTCATAATATTGAAATGTCCTTGTATTTCTGTGTTTATTTTGAAAAGTTCTTGATTGATTGATCTCAAACGATCGATTTGCCATAACCAGATTTCGAGCAAGGTTTCCATTTGCATTGTCCAAGCTAGGATTCTTTGTGGGGTTTATGATGCAAACTGTAATTGGTGCAGTAGGAAAAACGTTATCCTAGCTGTCCTCCCAATAAGAAAAAAAGTTGGACAATTTCTTCTCCATTTCAAGGAAAGAGAATGTTTTGTTGTGACTGTTGGTGATGTCCTTTCTAAATCTTTCATATTTTCTTTGGGTTCTGCTTTTGGGTCATATCCTCATCTTTTTGATCTCATGTTTTAAGATACCGCCATTTAGCTGATTAGTATCCAGATGCAACGTTTCATGTTTCTTTGGGCGTTGTCAAAACCCTGTTATGATCTTTCAGTGAAGTTTTCTTCGAGAATCTTACCCATATGACTTCTTCCTCTCCTTGGTATAAGCAAGAAGTGAGTTTCATGACTTGTAAGTGCGAAAGGGTCAGATTTTGTTCCACCAGCAGACCTGCCAACCCTCATGATTTTGGCGTGAATTTCACAACTCTCGGTAGCATGTATTCATGCTGCATGCAAAAATTCTCAATCAGCTTAAGTCAGGAATAAAATAACTTTATTCCAGTGAGTGCTAGTCAAAATAGCAGCAGTGGTCACTGATGACAATAACAGCTCGGTATTGCTAGTTGTGATGTTAGTAGAACTATATCCAATTGTTAGTTTGCCCTGTAGCAAGCATTGTGAAGTGTATAATCTATATTTAGAACAGAAGTTTTACAAATGCTCGTGAACAAAATTGGGGCCCAAGTGATTTTTTATATATATTTAAATGGCACATGTATATACTCGTGGCAACTGTAATTTTTTTAAAACAAACACTAAATGAAGACAGCTTTTTTGGGTGTGGGAATTTTTTAAGATATTGAAAGATTAGCATATATCGTAATTTGCTTGAGTTCATATTTTGAAGCGCAGGCGCTGAAACATCTAATCATTAATTGTTCGACATTTCATCTTCTGCATTAATACTGTTTCGTAACTAAGCTACACTGTAGTTAAAATCTTTTCACCTCCAAGGCAAAATATATGTATTCCACAAAAAGTGAAGTATAGATTGGAGTACACCACAAAGTCGCCTTGCATTCAGCCATGAAACATTGATGGGCGTTATGCTTTTCGCACAGTAGTGTGCCTCGAATTTTAGAATTGTGAATGTACACAGGGACTTGTATAGTTGCTTAAAATTTACCTGTCATACATGTACTATATAATAATATACATGTGGGCATGTGGCAAAATGATGTGAAAAAGCACACTGCTAGCAAAAAGCATATAGATATTGGGAAAATTTGGAGCACCCACAGCAGATTTTAGCTCTGGAGTACTTTTAAGCCACTTACTTAAGTCCTGCATGCTACAACTACTGAAACATTGTGAGTTTTCTTGTTGAATATAACCTGCCTTTCTCCATTGGAGACCAGCAACAGTGACAGTGAACGAGTATTTCCTATTGTTCGGAAAAATAAGCCAACTTTAGTGCCTCTTTAGGTGCTGAATATTTGCAACAATTTCAGTAACTAAGATTAAACGACAGGCAAGAAGCCTGAACTGTTTTGAAAACAGATTTACCATAGCCCAATTGAGGAAGTCTTCCACAGCATCATATTGTGACAAATGGCATGAAGTTGGTGTATATCAGTAAATTTGGCTGCAAATAAATTTGTACATATAATCAGTGTAAATAATGTTTTACCTTTATTTTGGGATTTTCATATAATGCAGTACTGGCCATCAAAGTTGATGGAACTAGTGTAATGGTATAATTTTTCACTAATTGTGTTCAAAATTGACTAATTTTTATCCAATTTTTCACTAATTGTGAGTCTGGAGGGTTGGCAGCTCAGCTCCAGTATATGCCAGGTTTTGCTGGTAAAATTTGCCCAGTACTGGGAAACTATGAGACTTGGTATTCGTGTACCCACAAACTGTAAAATGTGTTTTAAGTCTTGAAAGTTAACTGTCTTAACATCACTGTCCTTCAGAAGCCGATCTATTCTTTTCATTTCTTTCCCCATGTCCAGACCAACTTTGAAAAGCAATTGCCAACAACAAAAGAAAAGTTTGGCATATTACTGTGAATGATTGAGGTGTCATAATGGTATATAAATATGGGATGATTCTGCCTCTTTAGCCCATTAAAATAGACAACATTACAGCTGGAGTTTCCATGATTATCAAATTACTGAAACATAGTATGGTTGGAAGCTAAACAGACCAGGGAGTTTAAAGTCCAGTTTCATCATGTATAGTTGCTGTCAAAACAATGCCTGAAGCCATGAAAGAGATAAGTTGTCTCTTCTTATGGTGCTGTTGCTTATGACCAATTGCTAGTGTGTGAAGCAATAAAAATTAAAGGACCCCAATTTCTGCTTCATTGATGCTAATCCCAGCTTTTATTTCTTTTTGTTCAAAACAAATTAATAACCATAATCGTTTTTGCAGAGGGACCTGCTTGCTTTGGATTTTGCTGATTTCTATTCATGGATGACTGTACGTTGTGTGATCATATAAGCCATGCTGAAGCTAAAGGCTTTCACTTGAACATTTTATGTAGTGCATGTAAACACCTTTGCAATTTGCTTGATAGTGAACTCTGAACTAGAGTTAATTGTACAGTATAACCTGTCATGAGCATCCTCAGCTATGAGTGACGACCTGTCATTTCCAACAACAATCGTAATGAATGGATCAATTTTATTATATAAATGCTCCGTCGTGAGCAACCACCTGCTGAACATGACATGCGACCACAATGTCTTGGCAAAATATGCATTTCGACACTGATATGAATGACCACATTGCAAAAAACGGGGATAAACTCTACTGACCTTTATTTAATCCCTGTAAATGATGACCACTTATATTGTTCTAAAAAAAAAAAATAGGCTGGCTAACGATATCTGAAGTTTTGTATGTATTCTTTTAGTGTTTTATATATTCTGTTGTAAACCAGACCAAAGTACATGTACCGTATATACTCGTGTATGAGCTGAATAATTTAGGAGAATATAAAGGCCTGGAAGACGGAGGGGATGGCTTATCCGCAGGCCTTGGTCTAAACTTGAAAGTTTTTAAGATTTTTTTTTTGTTGACTACCATAATTGCTGTAAATCTTGGGGCATGAAAAAAGAATTATTTCCGTGACATAAGATGTATATGCAAGTGAAAAAAATACATTCTCTGTGTCCCAACACTTACTAAACTGTTATAAACTACTATGATTGCTTTTCTTATTATTTTCCTTGTGCATTTTTTCTGATTTCTCCAACAAGAAAGTTAATAAAGGTAAATAAAGACTTGATAATTCATGGGCCAGTTCGAGTTTACCTTGGAGACCAGGCTGTACTATAATGTATAGTACTTGAACAGTGCAAATCATGCCTCATGTCACTTTAATCCTTGTTTATTCCGTAACATATTAAATGCAGATTTTGCTTTGGTTTTTGACAAAATCAGATTCTTCCAGATAACACTTCAGCTAGTCGGTAATAGCTATTTCATTTACATTGATCCACATGCTCACAAGTTACTCTTTTTCGATGATATAAGCGATGCTACCAAACTGAGGTAATATTTATGGAAAGGTACACAAGTTCAACAAGCATAACTGTTACATGCTCTTGAGAGAATGGTAATAATAAAGGCAAAAATTTTGAATATACAGTAGTCCCCCTCATATGGCCACCCCTTCTGCACCGGGAAAGTGGCCTTATAAGACCGGTGGTCTTTCCAGAGGGGGAATAAATTTTGGGTGAGAAGTACATCCATCTTCTAATGAGTACATCCTTGTGTGTGGCCATACATCCATCTTCTAATGAATATATCCTTGATGTGTCCATACATCCATCTATTAATGAGTACATCCTTGATGTGTCCATACATCCATCTATTAATGAGTACATCCTTGTGTGTGGCCATACATCCATCTATTAATGAGTACATCCTTGATGTGTCCATACATCCATCTTCTAATGAGTATATCCATGTGTGTGACCATACATCCATCTATTAATGAGTACATCCTTGTGTGTGGCCATACATCCATCTATTAATAAGTACATCCTTGTGTGTGGCCAAACATCCATCTATTAATGAGTACATCTTGTGTGTGGCCATACATCCATCTTCTAATGAGTATATCCTTGTGTGTGGCCATACATCCGTCTTCTAATGAATACATCCTTGTGTGTGGCCATACATCCATCTTCTAATGAGTACATCCTTGTGTGTGGCCATACATCCATCTCCTAATGAGTACATCCTTGTGTGTGGCCATACATCCATCTCCTAATGAGTACATCCTTGTGTGTGGTCATACATCCATCTTCTAATGAGTACATCCTTGATGTGGCCATACATCCATCTATTAATGAGTACATCCTTGTGTGTGGCCATACATCCATCTTCTAATGAGTATATCCTTCTGTGTGACCATACATCCATCTTCTAATGAGTACATCCTTGATGTGTAAATACATCCATCTCCTAATGAGTGCTTCCATGGTGTGGCCATACATTCATCTGTTAATGAATACATACTTGGGTGTGGCCTTACATCCATCTGTCCAACATTGCATCCTCTGGTGTGGCCATACATCCATCTATTAATGAGTACATCCTTGGGTGTGTCCATGCATCCATCTGTCCATCATTGCATCCTTGGGTGTGTCCATATATCCATCTCTTAACGAGTACATCCTTGAGTGTGTCCATACATCTGTCTGTCCATCAATGCATCTTTGGGTGTGTCCATGCATCCAACTGGTCATCTGTGCATCTTTGGGTTTATCCATACATCCATTTGTTGATCGGCATGTCCTGTTGCGTGACATACATCCATCTATTGATCAGTACATCATTTTGCAAGGCCATTTAAATCCATCCGTCCAACTGTCTGTCTTTGTCATCTTGTAACTAGAACTCCATTTACACAAATTGAATTAGATAAAGTTTTACTTGGTACAATGTTTCAGGAGAATGATTTATATTTGTTAATACAGTAGTCCCCCTCTTATACGGCCACCCCTTCTGCACCGGGAAAGTGGCCTTATAAGACGGGTGGCCTTTCCAGAGGGGGAATAAATTTTTTGTGAGAAGTATATGTAATGTACGCAGTAAGAAAGCTACATTCTTCAAAGCATTTAATATCTTCGTTTAAAAGTAACATTAATTATTAAAAGGTTCTTCTTGTTATAATAAATGACTTATTTCAACTGAAGATGCATTAATAGTGATATGCGAGTGGGGGGTTGTTGTCATGCACTTTGCAAAACCATTTAAAAACGTCATTTTAAATATTGGTACATACATAATTCTCATTCTAATTGCTCCATTTTCCCACTGCTGCTGAATAACCTCTTTATCCGTTATGATGTTTTTTTTTCGAGTCTTTTCAACATAAAATTGTTTTATTCGAGTTTTTTCTACCTAAAATCGTTCGGCAAGTTCCCCCTCTCCACCTCACCCGATGTCGTTGAGTAGAATAACCGACTTTTCTCTAAAATAATCGTCTCCATTTACGTGATGACATGTTAATGTTTGGTAATGATTTATTCGGATGTTGCTAACTGTATGCGATTTAATTATGCAGACAAAACTTTTGCAGAGTGGATGAAATGCCTTCTTCGTAAAGGAATGTGTTGTCACATGATTTTTCGGTCTTTGTCTGGTACACTGTTTTGTTCAACGCTGATTTCTCTGTGTGTGTTTCTGCAAAAATCTATTTTTAGACTGTGCTGACCCTGTTATGATCTTGACAATTATGTCCGGTTTTAATCATCAGTGTTACCAATTACAAGACTGATAAAACAACTTTTCTGCATTTAAACAAAATGCCACGTGTTTTTTTAAGGCAGCGATCTTGTCACGGGATTCATTAGTTGCAGTCTGGTACCCTGTTTGTGTTTACATTTCTTTACACTGAGAGAAGCCAAAACAGCTTCGATATGTATGCAGATTTGATCTGAACAATAGCACCTCGCGGCCGTTAGGATTTGTAATCTTGATAATTATTGTCAGTAGTAATAGCCACTAATTATGAAAGTGAACAAGCTCAACATTTTACTAAGGGAAGCCATAAAGGCTATCAAACCATTTTCCCGCTGACTTGTGTATTGTACATCAATACCGCCACCTCTCAGCTGTTGCTACTGTTCAATAATTGTAATCTTAATTATCAGAGTGACTAAACCGGACATCTCATGATAACACAGCAGTAAGGCTAATCGGATTACGTGTACTTACCTTTTTGTATGGATTAAAATTTGAGTCTTTCTCGGATTTATGGAATAAATGTGGTTTCTCGTGAGGTGTAAATGATAATATATTAACCTTAGTGGTACATGTACTTTAGTCAACATTTCTTTAAGTAACGAAAACCTGACATCGGGAAACAGAAATCGGATTACTTAACACACGTTATAAATAAAATTGGTTCTGGATACATATTACAAAATAAAATGCGGCTGCTTGTGAGGGGTAAATTTTATATTTTTGCACTAATACGCTGGTCACGTTAGCCGGGTGGCCTTTTGTGAGGGGTACTTTTGAACACAAATGCGTCGGTGCCATTGGATTCTGGCCGTAAGGAGCGGGTGGCCGCTGGTAAGGGGGGGCCGTTCAAGAGGGGGACTACTGTAGATCAACTAAGATCATCATCAATCTATTTTGCCAGTTAATTATTAAAACCCCGAAACTGGCTTGGGTTAAAGAGGGAATTTTGACCGGCAACTATATTACTTTGATGTGTAATTGCCTTTCATTCTGTAATGTTAGCATGATTACCGGAGTTTTGTAAAACGGGGTGTAAGGTCTCTTGCATCAAACTACAACTCAATTTTTATGGTATTAGCATAATTTTCAAAGCATTATTTCTGAAACTTCCTTAGTGTATTTTGGATTTATCATTAAAGTTGAGTGTAGTAGTGCCCAAGATTCGAATCTAAGGGATGTACTTCATTCAGCAGAATGTACTTCATTCAGTGTGTTTAAACCTACAGTGTACATGTGGGTGGTGCCATTATGTAAATACACTCACTTGCCTAATTGTGAGCATTATTGAATCAAACCGTTATTGTTCATTGTTGTCATACTAGGATAATATTTTAATGAGTTAGGTATTTACAATTTCAAGGCAAAATAAAAACATAATTACTGGTGCACTGATATAAAAAGTCTAATGCAATAACGCATATAACAAACAATAACTGAGTCAAAAGGGAGAGGTAGTATTACTGCAACCCGCAGATACTCAATTCTTGTCATCGTCTGATAAGTTTTGTTATTCTGAATTAGGCAAAAACAATAAGAAAAGAGAAAATTAAATAAATTTCTTGACTTTTAAAACATTTAAACCATTTCTATGTAATAATCGTACATGCCAACCCCGAGAGAGTTATACGGGTAATCTTTGCTAATGTAAGTTTGCCTAAATAAATGCATTTAGAACTTACAGTGTGCATCCTGTGACGTCATCTTGGACTTTTGGGTCAGCTTATATGCAAGTCATGCACTTTTTAGAGTTTATACTTATTCAGTTATGGGGGGTCGGCTTATACACGAATGCGTTTATATGTGAGTATATATAGTAGATTATTCAAACACACTTAGCCTGTTTCCGGGCCTTATCGTAACTACCGCCCATATGTATGAGTAGGACCCAGTATCCAGCTCTGTGAACAACTGTATCGTGAAAACAGAGATGGACACCACTGACCATTATCTAATCATTTGTAACAATGACCGCTTGAATAGTAAAGATTGTTCTGAGCAAATACAAACATAAAAAAGGAGTCTGGCTACTGGTTTGTATATAGTGACATGGTACAGTCTGTAAACCAGGCTAATGTACATGTCATGAATTGCAGTTGTAGTGCCGATATTAAGGTAGTGATCGCATATATTGTTTTGTCTTTAGAGTTAATCCGTATTGCCTAGGCTTGGTAAGGTCTTATTCTATTAAACCAGCAAGTGAGAATTGTTTGCAGGATTCTTTTAAATAGTGTTAAAGGCTTGTCATGTGCAATAATGTTAACACCTAGTACCTTAATAACAATGGAAGAACCTCCAACTGAAAAAGAGACAAACATTAACGCTGGAGAAAATAATTATTGTAACTGAAAGAAGTGAATACAGAGCAGACCACTCACAAAATAGCAGCTTGAACATTGGTAAAACAGACTTTGGGTGTTATAAAGGAAAAGGAGGAAATCAGAAACAATTTCATATGCTAATACATATACATGTGATTTTCACATGTAAATGTAAGTTCATGTTTAACGATAGAAGTATATCTTTATCGCTATATAATTTTGTTTTCAGATGAATGCATACAGTTTTTTTAGCAAGAACTATTAATAAAGAATAGAATATGTTACATATACAGTGATTGTGGTTATTTTTCTTTAAATTGTTCTGAAACTGGACCTTGGAAATTGGTTTTTTTGTGCAAACCCATTATGAGAGGCCACCTGTTTTGAGAGACTGTTTTTTGTTGGCAGAAGAGGTGGTCTCTCATAACAGGTTTTACTGTACCAGTAAAATTTGGCCTTGTTTTAACATTTTCTGTCCTTGCTGGTACAAATTACCAGTAGTTGTGCAACCCTAGCAGAATCTTTTGATGGTTGTTTATAGTTAATAATAATGAGGACTTTGTATAGCACCTAATCTTTAGAAGCTCTAAGATCTTTACAACATTTGACAACATGTAAAAAACATATATAATGATATGATTACAAAAATAAAAACAAACACCACAAAATTAGAAAACAGAAAACATGCTGTAAATATTTAAGGTAAGGAAACATTATTAGATCTTTAAGTCTGTTCTTGCAGTTGAAATAAGTGAGTTTTAAGAGTGCCCTTGAATGAGATCACTGTGTCTAAGTTCAGTGGGCAATTCATTCCACGTTGCTGGGCGCTGGTATGCAAAAGAACGTTGGCCATATGATTCCATTTTCATAGTGGGAATAATGAGAATACGAGTGTCAGAAGAGGAGTGTAGGTATCTTGCTGGTGTGTACACATGGGTGAGGTCGGATAGATATGTTGGACTAGAGCCCGTCAGTGAAATGTAGCACAGAGAACAAATTTTGTGTTTAATTCTGGATCGAATGGATAGCCAGTGTAGGGTACAGAGCAGGAGGGAGGTGTGCTCGGATTGTGGTACTCTAAAGATGATCCGAGAAGCTGTGTTTTGAACTTTTTGAAGTTTCTGGAGTAGATATTGAGACAAACCAGACAGAAATGAGTTACAATAGTCCAGTCTTGAAAGTGCTAAGGAACACACAAGTGTTTTAGTTGCATCAACTGAAGGATACTTGCGAATAGAGCTGATGTGTCTCAGCTCAAGATATGCAGCTTTGCATATGTTCATGACATGTTGGTGCAGTGAGAGAGTACTGTCGAGGGTAACACCTAGGTTTCATACTGCCTGTGTGAATTTAATGTTGGTGTTGCTGATATTTATTGTCTGAGGTAAAGGATGTGAATGAGGAAATCTTTGTGTTGTAATCAGGATGGCTTCAGTTCTATTATCATTCATCTGCAGTTTGTTACATGTCATCCATGATTTCACATCGGAAATGCACCTCTCTACACCTTGGATGGTAGCTTCAACTTTAGTTGGGTGGCTAGATTTGTATATTTGGGTGTCATCAGCATACAGTGATGATCCAGTTAAGTGGTAACAGTTATTCAGTTTCTCTCTGCTAGCCAAACTATGTTTCTGGATAAGAATTTCAGTTGTTTCTGCTGTGGATGATCAAGATAGGCTCCACTGCCTGGTTTGGGCCCATAGGTTTAATTTGGCATCCTGTAAAGGTAGAAGGAAGAGTCTGAAAACCCACAACATCCAACCAACCAGCTGACTCTTTCTACCTCTTTAGGGTTCCTCAGTGGTGGTAAAATCTAGAAACTGGCTTGTCCTTGTTTGATTTGGATCTTGGTTTCATATTAGATTTAGTGGAGTTGGTCAGAGAACCAGGCTAACTTTACAGGAGTACCCAGATCCTTTTGACTGCACATATTTTTGTGATGCAAAACCTCTGTGTGATGAAGACAGGTCTGCCGGCCATTATGATTTTGCCGTAAGTCATATGAAAATGATCCTTAAAATATGGACTTACAGAATAAAAGCAAAAACTATGGAAAAATGATTGTTGCCCCCAAGAAATTAGGATAATTGGTTAATCCGTGTTTGATTTGGATCCGTGTTTCATATTAGAATTAGTGAAATTAGTCAGGGAACCAGACTAACTTTACAGCAGCACCTCAGACGTTTTAAACTGCACCTATTTTTTCATGGAAAGTGTCTGCATGATCAAACTGTTGATTATAGAAGTTTTTTAAAAATGGCATCCAGCAAGTGATGCATGTTGAAGGGAAAAAGCCTCTTGAAAAGTGTCAATAATCAGCACAGAAGAACAGAAGAATATAAAGGAATATTCAGATTCTTATGAATAAAAGCAAGAAGGGACACAATTATGTTTATTGGACATCACATGTATATTTGATTATGTCTCATGGAGAGAGATATTATCGTTGTTCCTGTGAAAATTGAACAAAAAAATTTCTAAGAATTACGTCAAGGTTAGAGATAGGAACAAGCCATTGAGCTGCATAGGATTTTGGAACTGAAGTTTGTGCAGTTCTACCATTGGTAAATAAGGTCTATGTGACAATACAAACTTTTCAGTTGAACATAATGTTTACCGTCGCTGCATATTTAGAATACTGAACTTTAAAAAGTTTTCCAGCTTTACAATAGCAGTTTATATTTTGTTACACCTTACTGAAAACTGGTCAAACTTACCAAAAAAAATCAACTGCCTTACTGAGATGGTCTCGTCAGGGTTGGTATGTCTGTGAAGATCTTATTTCTTAGAATTTTCTAAAAGTGTTGTCCAACAGATGATACATTTTCAGGATAAAAGGGACAATGAGCCTCATAAAAAGTGTTTAAAGTCAGTATTGAAGAATAAAAAGGAATATTCATGGGGAAAAACATTGGAAGGGTGACAGTTACGTGTATTGGACATCTTGTGTTGATTTGATTATGTCTCATGGTGGAAAAGATGATTGCTGTCGCCAAGGGAGATTTAAATTGTTTAAAGGATTATATGAAGATGTCAAGAAGCCATGGAGCTCCGTAGGGTCTGGAAGTGAAGTTTGTGAAACTGTACTGGAGGTAATTAAGGTCCAGGTATACTTTGCAAATTTTTAGGTTGACACAATGTTTACCGTCACAGTCTTGAATCACAATTCTGGACTGTTAAATGTATGTTTTCCATCTTGACTATAGCAGTACATAGTATTTTGTTACTTCTTACTGGTCTAACTTGCAGAAAAATATCCATTGTGGTACTGAGAATATCTTGTTAGAATTGGCTGGTCTGGCATTGCTGCATCTAGGGCTTGCTGGAAACACTGATCTTTGGATGGCGTCGTGAGAGCAGCTTTCTCACGGTCTCACATTCCCTTTTTTTCCTTGGCACACTGAAATGACAGCATTTATCTATGTACATTATGTGACCAAGTCAGGTACAACACTCCTACCATAAGGGTAATCACCTGTTTTGTTTTGGAGCCTTCACCTTCCTTCCAACTGGAAAATTCAGCAATGCAACAGCAGTAGGTAATGTATCACTGCTCTTAAAATGTTCTTGTGGCCAGAGGGGGGGGGGGCTAATTTTAATTATGTAATACTTACCTGCTACTATTCCTTCCTTCCACCCAGTTCTGATGTTCTGTAGCCTTGTTCCAAGTAAAAAGAGGAGCATATTCTTTATGTTGGCTATGACTAAGTAATTAGACTGGGATCATATCCTTGTAATTTCAGTTATACAAAAGATATCATTTTTGCCTGGCTTATGTTTTGGGATGCTAAGTTCCAGAACAGAGAGAATCCAGAACCAGTCTGACTATTGTGTCATTAGCTAATGCAAAATACTTTTCCTCACACACTTGTAATGCTAAGTCATGCACACTTACCTCTTGGGAAATTGCCATGATTTTTTGGTTCCAATTCATTTTTTCTGCAAATTATTCAAATTTTCCATTCTAATTGATTGAATATCCCTGAGGTTTGTGCATTGTTTGATTGCAAAATTAGCTCTTGTAGTTGATTAAGGGACTTTATTGCAGTTCCTTAACCAGTGCTCTTTACTGTTCTTTCCCATACCTGGTGCTAGGGTAAGTAATTCCTCATGTGGTACTGTATATGTTTGTGTGTAAGCCCATTCACACATAAGTCAATCCCCCCCCGAATAGGTAAAACTTTAAAAAGTGCATGACCCATACATAAGCCGACCCTTAAATCCAGTCATATTGAAAAATCTTTGTTATTTCAGTACAGGAGGTTGTGGGGGTTAAGGTTAGGCATGTGATCTCATCTTTGGCAATCTGCAATAACAATTGATACTGGTAGTCAGGAAGAAAACTTAGAAATTTTCAAGTTTAGATATTGTCCCTCAGATAAACTGACCTCCCTTCTTCTAGGATTTGTTTTCCCCTAAATTATTTGGCTTATAGTTAAGGATATATGGTAGTTCCAAAGTTTTATGCATCTGTGGTACTTTTTTTTTCTTTCTCTTATGTTAAGTATCATTACCATTTTATCAGTTCTCTAAAGGTTCAATAGCATGATGCCCGGGGCACCACTAATTTCAGATTGGGCCCCCTCCTGTATTCCTCCATTATCTCAGGTGAGTTGCTTTTTGAGAAAACTTCAATCATGTTGATCAGATTTGGAAATTTATTTTCAAGATGTTGAAAGACTAGTCAGTAAGTAATATTTATCCCCATTTTTGCCCCTTATCCTTATGAACATCATCTACCTATCATACTTAAGCTTGTACAAAGCAAAGCATGTGACCAGTGAATATGGAACAGATTGCCTGGGTTACCTATAATTAGTGCTCATTTGGCTTCAACATACATGTGCTTCTACTGGAGGTAGTACAAAATACCATTTAGATATTTATGTTCATTACAGAAACCAGCCACAATCTGCAGCTAATGTGGAGACCAACAAAAATGGGACGGGATGTCATTTTCTACCAGAAGATGTATGAGTGACAGGAAGCATTTCCTGCTCCCAGAATAGTCCGTAAGGGCATTCCCACCATGACCAATGAGCAGTTGCAGGATGTGGATGCACTTATAGGAGGGACAAGAAGCTTTTTCCATTCTCACACAATGCCTGTTGGTATGGGTAGTCCCACTACTCCCCACCATGACCAATGAGCAGTTGCAGGATGTGGATGCACTTATAGGAGGGACAAGAAGCTTTTTCCATTCTCACACAATGCCTGTTGGTATGGGTAGTCCCACTACTCCCCTTGAGGAGTTGTATGATGAGGATAAGCCCCCCCACCCTTTCTTTTTAATAAAAGAGTGAATGAGGTTTACCTCCTCTTCTCCCAGGGTTTGTGTCCCAAGCCTTCAGTCTTGGAGGACAAAAATCCTCTCCAGTATGGACAGACTGAGGGGCTACATTACAAGCAGATCTCCTTTTACTCATTCAGCCCTGGTGAGGAGCTTTCACAAAAGTTTTCAAGAGGCCAGGAAGACTCTAGGTAACATAAAGTGTCGTCTTTTCTCCTCTCTCCACTACAGCCACTGGTTTCAGCATACAGCTACAGGATTTACTCTCTTGCTTGGCCTATAAACACCTCCCTTGAATGTTGGGGTGTTGCAAGTGGGGATTTCAATAGGGACCTGGGTTCACCTTCCTGTTAAGATGCTGAATGTTCAGGAGAATAAAGAATGTACGTTAGTAACCATAGACTCAGATGTCAATCTTCTTTGTTTGGAATCCTCCAGCTAAAACTTTTGATTCATGCTTTATCATTATTGAGGGATATTGCTGGACAAGTGTGATGTCTTGAAAGATCACAGTTAGAAACCTTCTTAGGCTCCTCAATTAGAGGCAGAGACACCCTTCAGAGGTCTCATTTCCTCTGGTATCTTAGGACCTGAGAAACCAACAGCACCAGTCTTTTAGAAATTGGCTAAGAAGTATCTTCATCCTGACTGCCTATAAGGGTCTTTCTTGGTGTTCTTTGAAAGGATGCCACCTAAAAAATCCAGGAAATAATACTAATTCAGACGTCCATCTCATCTGAAATTAATTAGGTGAGGCATTTTGAAGGGTAAAGGGGGGAAGCCTGTGCACTCACCCCCATTTTCCAAGGGAAGAGTGGTGGGGGGAATAGGCCCTAGGTACACGATTCCTCTCCAGCCTTGCATCTGTAAATCAGTGCAATCTTGTATGGCCATACATCCATCTATTAATGAGTACGCTGTTGTGTGTGGCAATACATTCATCTGACCTTGTGTGTGGCCATACATCCATCTATTAATGAGTACATCCTTGTGTGTGGCCATACATCCATCTTCTAATTAGTACATCCTTGTGTGTGGCCATACATCCATCTATTAATGAGTACATCCTTGATGTGTCCATACATCCATCTATTAATGAGTATATCCTTGTGTGTGGCCATACATCCATCTATTAATGAGTACATCTTTGTGTGTGGCCATACATCCGTCTGATAATGAGTACATCCTTGTGTGTGGCCATACATCCATCTATTAATGAGTACATCCTTGATGTGGCCATATGTCCATCTATTAATGAGTATATCCTTGTGTGTGGCCATACATCCATCTATTAATGAGTATATCCTTGTGTGTCCATACATCCATCTTCTAATGAGTATATCCTTGTGTGTGGCCATACATCCATCTTCTAATGAGTATATCCTTGATGTGTCCGTCCATACATCCATCTATTAATGAGTACATCCTTGTGTGTGGCCATACATCCATCTCCTAATGAGTATATCCTTGTGTGACCATACATCCATCTTCTAATGAGTATATCCTTGTGTGTGGCCATACATACATCTCCTAATGAGTATATCCTTGTGTGACCATACATCCATCTTCTAATGAGTATATCCTTGTGTGTGGCCATACATCCATCTTCTAATGAGTATATCCTTGATGTGTCCGTCCATACATCCATCTATTAATGAGTACATCCTTGTGTGTGGCCATACATCCATCTCCTAATGAGTACATCCTTGTGTGTGGCCATACATCCATCTTCTAATGAGTATATCCTTGTGTGTCCATACATCCATCTTCTAATGAGTACATCCTTGATGTGTCCGTCCATACATCCATCTCCTAATGAGTACATCCTTGTGTGTGGCCATACATCCATCTATTAATGAGTATATACTTGTGTGTGTCCATACATCCATCTTCAAATGAGTACATCCTTGATGTGGCCATACATCCATCTGTTAATGAGTACATTCTTGTGTGTGGCCATACATCCATCTAATAATGAGTACATCCTTGATGTGGCCATACATCCATCTATTAATGAGTACATCCTTGTGTGTGGCCATACATCCATCTTCTAATGAGTACATCCTTGTGTGTGTCCATACATCCATCTTCTAATGAGTATATCCTTGTGTGTGGCCATACTTCCATCTTCTAATGAGTACATCCTTGATATGACCATACATCCATCTTCTAATGAGTACATCCTTGATGTGTGACCCTACATCCATCTTCTAATGAGTACATCCTTGTGTGTGGCCATACATCCATCTTCTAATGAGTACATCCTTGTGTCCGTCCATACATCCATCTATTAATGAGTATATCCTTGTGTGTGGCCATACATCCATCTATTAATGAGTACATCCTTGTGTGTGGCCATACATCCATCTCCTAATGAGTACATCCTTGTGAGTGGCCATACATCCATCTTCTAATGAGTACATCCGTGTGTGTGGCCATACATACATCTCCTAATGAGTACATTCTTGTGTGTGGCCATACATCCATCTAATAATGAGTATATCCTTGTGTGTGTCCATACATCCATCTTCTAATGAGCACATCCTTGATGTGGCCATACATCCATCTGTTAATGAGTACATTCTTGTGTGTGGCCATACATCCATCTAATAATGAGTACATCCTTGTGTGTGGCCATACATCCATCTCCTAATGAGTACATCCTTGATGTGGCCATACATCCATCTTCTAATGAGTATATCCTTGTGTGTGACCATACATCCATCTTCTAATGAGTACATCCTTGATGTGTCCATACATCCATCTCCTAATGAGTACATCCTTGGTGTGGCCATACATTCATCTGTTAATGAATACATGCTTGGGTGTGGCCTTACATCCATCTGTCCAACGTTGCATCCTCTGGTGTGGCCATACATCCATCTGTCCATCAATGCATCCTCGGGTGTGTCCATGCATCCATCTGTCCAGCTGAACATCATTGCGTGTGTCCATGCATCCATCTGTTAATGAGTACATCCTTGGGTGTGTCTATACATCCATCTGTCTATTGCATTCTTGGGTGTGTCCATACATCCATCTCTTAACGAGTACATCCTTGGGTGTGTCCATACATGTCTGTCCATCAGTGCATCTTTGGGTGTGTCCATGCATCCAACTGGTCTGTGCATCTTTGGGTTTATCCATACATCCATTTGTTGATCAGCACATCCTGTTGTGTGACCATATATCCATCTTTTGATCAGTACATCATTTTGCATGGCCATTTAAATCCATCCATCCAACTGTCTGTCTTTGTCATCTTGTAACTAGAACTCCATTTATACAGATTGAATTAGATAAAGTTTTGCTTGGTACAATGTTTCAGGAGGATGATTTATATTTGTTAATACAGTAGTCCCCCTCTTATACGGCCACCCCTTCTGCACCGGGAAAGTGGCCTTATAAGACGGGTGGCCTTTCCAGAGGGGGAATAAATTTTTTGTGAGAAGTATATGTAATGTACACAGTAAGAAAGCTACATTCTTCAAAGCATTTAATATCTTCGTTAAAAGTAACATTAATTATTAAAAGGTTCTTCTTGTTATAATAATAGACTTATTTCAACTGAATATGCATTAATAGTTCTTATCTTGGTGTAAGCGTGATATGCGAGTGGGGGTTGTTGTCATGCACATTGTAAAACGATTCAAAAACGTCATTTAAATGTTGGTACATACATAATTCTCTTTCCATTTGCTCCATTTTCCCACTGCTGCTGAATAACCTCCTTATCCGTTAGGATGTTGTTTATTCGAGTCTTTTCAACATAAAATTGTTTTATTCGAGTCTTTTCTACCTAAAATCGTTCGGCAAGTTCCCCCACCCCACCTCACCCGATGTCGTCGAGTAGAATAACCGACTTTTTTCTAAAATAATCGTCTCCATTTACGTGATGACATGTTAATGTTTTGCAATGATTTATTCAGATGTTGCTAACTGTATCCGATTTAATTATGCAGACAAAACTTTTGCAGAGCGGACGAAATGCCTTCTTCGTAAAGGAATGTGTTGTCACGTGATTTTTCGGTCTTTGTCTGGTACCATGTTTTGTTGAAGGCTAATTTCTCTGTGTGTGTTTCTGCAAAAATGTATTTTTAGACTGTGCTGACCCTGTTATGATCTTGACAATTACGTCCGGTTGTAATCATCAGTGTTACCAACTACAAGACTTGTAAAACAACTTTTCTGCATTTAAACAAAATGCCATGTGTTTTTTAAAGGCAGCGATCTTGTCACGTGATTCATTAGTCGCAGTCTGGTACCCTATTTGTGTTTACTTCTTTTTACACTAAGGGAGAGAAGCCAAAACGGCTTCGATATGTATGCAGATTTGATCTGAACAATAGCACCTTGCGGCCGTTTGGATTTGTAATCTTGACAATTATTGTCAGTAGTAATAGCCACTAATTACGAAAATGAACAAGCTCAACATCTTACTAAGGGAAGCCATAAAGGCTATTTTATCTTGTCACGTGATTCATTAGTCGCAGTCTGGTACCCTATTTGTGTTTACTTCTTTTTACACTAAGGGAGAGAAGCCAAAACGGCTTCGATATGTATGCAGATTTGATCTGAACAATAGCACCTTGCGGCTGTTAGGATTTGTAATCTTGACAATTATTGTCAGTAGTAATAGCCACTAATTACGAAAATGAACAAGCTCAACATCTTACTAAGGGAAGCCATAAAGGCTATCAAACCATTTTCCCGCTGACTTGTGTATTGTACATCAATACCGCCACTTCTCAGCTGTTACTACTGTTCAATAATTGTAATCTTAACAATTATCAGAGTGACTAAACCGGACATCTCATGATAACACAGCAGTAAGGCTAATCGGATTACGTATACTTACCTTTTTGTATGGATTAAAATTTGAGTCTTTCTCGGCTTTATGGAATAAATGTGGCTTCTTGTGAGGCGTAAATGATATAATATCAATCTTAGTGGCACATGTACTTTAGTCAACACTTCTTTCAGTAACGAAAACCTGACATTGGGAAACAGAAATCGGATTACTAACACACGTTATGAATAAAATTGGTTCTGGATACATATTACAAAATAAAATGCGGCTGCTTGTGAGGGGTAAATTTTGTATTTTTGCACTAATATGCTGGCCGCATTAGCCGGGTGGCCTTTCGTGAGGGGTAGTTTTGAACACAAATTCGTCAGTGCCATCGGATTCTGGCCGTAAGGAGCGGGTGGCCGCCGGTCGGGGGGCCCGTTCAAGAGGGGGGACTACTGTACAGGGTCTGAAGAGGACAGGGGAAGCTGGTGGAAGTTGAAGTTCATGGTTTTACAGATAATATGGACCTTAAATTTAATGTAAACACCTCTGTTTCAAGAAGATGAGATGGTAACAACTAAGATTTCAGATTATGAGTTCAACCCAATGATTGGGGTTGAGGTGGGGGTGGGATGAGAGATAGTGGATGAAGGTTGAGGAGAAATAAAAATGTTACTATTTATGGTGGTTTCCATTCTTGGGTAGTTAATTTTGTAATAATTTTTTCCCCAGAATTTAAAAGATAGAACAGGTTTTGACTTTACATTAATCAGAGTTCATACTTTTAATTTCTAGGAAAACGAGAAGAGACCAAAAACCAGTCTGAAGCAGAACCGAGCCAGTCTGCTCTTGAGTCATTGATGTCCATGGCAACTGCAGAATCTAATGTCAACAACTCTGCTGCTGTTGGTGATGATGCCACTATCATTGAACCTACATCTCCCAATACCCCGGACTGGGAAAATGTTCAGATGGATTTTGCTTCCAAACCTTCTACAGGTGGAGTCCAGTTTAGTGACGAACCCCAGCCTTTGATGGAATCGCAAGGAAAAATCATTGGTAAACAAATTAAAGAAGCACAACAGAATAACTTGGAGTCTGCTGATACAGGCATTCCTCCAAATGAATTTCTGCAACAAAATCTAAATATGTGGGAAGAAATTGCACCTAATTTTGTTATACAGGAAGATATAAATAGTTCTGGGAAAACCTCACTTCATGATAAAAGTGGCAGTGTTGAAATTCTTGAGCACAGTTTTGTGCTTCAGTCTGAAAAAAATAGCCAAGAGGTGATTCCAGCTGTTGGTGGTCAGAGTTCCTCATATGAAGATGTGAAAGTAAATCTAGACGAATCAAATAAAAATTTTGAAATTCAGTCCCCGGAATTTTGTATGTCGATTGCCGATAAAATTGAAACTCTTTATGACACACAAGGTCATCAGGAGGCAGGTAGTGAAATTGGCGTCCATGTCTTCATACAGCCAAATATACTGCAGCAAGATTTTATGGAAAATGCAGAAATTCCACCTCCAATTTGGGCAGTGCTGGGGCAGGAAACCAGTGTTGCTACAACAACTGCTTTTGCAAACGATGCCACACACAAAGGTACTTTCATGGCTTAATTGCACTAGAATGCATGAGACCGCATGAATGTTCTGTACACGAAATCTGATACACAAGTTTATAAAGTTTTATTTTGCTGCAGATAAGCTAGAATTACTGATTGTCAAAGGCTGAAAGTTAGGCTTTACTGCCAAGAACTTTAAGTCAACCCTTTTCATTTGCATTTTGGTGATACTGACATCTCATGATTTGTTGAACTTGTCCTAACTCTGCTCTAACTCAGCTTGCACTCTGGTTTGCATTTGTTGCTTGATTTATAATTAATGTTTAAAATTTTTGCATAGTCTGGCTTTTTTGACATGTGCCATTTAATGATAAAAGGCATATTCAGTCCTTGGTATTAAAATGTCATACCTGAATAAATGTTTTTTTTAATGATCCTTTTTGTAAGCATTTAGCATAGACATATGGTGCTTTTAAATGAACTGGTAATGTTAAAAGAAGAAGAAAAAAACGTACATGGTTTACTATGTTGAAAGATTAGCGTTGATTTATAACCTTCAGACTAAAATTCATTCCTAGTACTCAAATGTTTGAACATGGTAAATGATGTAAGATCACTATATGATCACTTTCATATGAATGCACTTGAATAAGTGAAGACTGTTCATTTTGAACTTGCCATGAGGGCTTGTACACCACATGTCCAAGCAACAATACAGGAGAACACATGAGAGGTGCATACATTTTTTTATGCAAATGGCTTGCTTTAGCCTAAAGAGGACACTGTTTAGTTGGCATTATTCTTACCATGGCAGTTTACAGTAGCAGCTAGCTTAAAAATCCCCCAGACCCCAATGGTTCCGTGACCTACTTGACCTGTTCGTAGATGAGCACAGGAGATTACCACAGAGAAGGGACCTACTGTTGCAGCATAGTAGGTCTCTCCTCCACAACAGCTCATAGGTTCATGCTTTGACTGGTCTCAAAGTGTTCAGTTCACCAGGAGCAGTTTTTAAGCTAGGTTGTCAAATTCATTGCCCAGGCTAGGAGTCAGTTTACTTCCAGGGTTTACAGTGCAAAGTAGAGACTCGTGCGTGATTGGTGCATTGATCCATGCTGTCCCATTGAGCAGAGTTGCATCTGTTCTTTTCTTCTTTTTCAAGGAAAGAGAACAGTCAGTATATACTGTTAAGGCATAGATAGGGCAGCCATTTCTAACAATTAAGTTCTCTAGCTGTTCCATCGTTGGGTCAGCCCCTCATCATTCCAATCTCATCACATATCTTGAGACACGTATCTCCATCACTAATGTCTAGATGGAATTGTGTCTTTTTTGGGCATTGTCAAAACATCCTAATGAACCTGTGAAGCTTCCTGTGAGAACTTGACCCTTAAGACTATTTTCTTGCTCTTTTTAGCATCTGAGTTTCATACCTTTTTAAGTGAAAAGGGATGTTTAATATTCATTGGTAATTGCAATTCAGTTTCAATTCTTTGCTAACCTGCATTTCTGGCTAAGAATCAGTTACCTTTAGTAGCTCAACTTCCATTTGATATCCCCAGTCTTATGTTTATATGTGCTGTGGATGGTCCGGAGGTCTCACTAGGATTTTAAAACTAGTAGTCCAGGACTCCTATTTTGGTAAAAATAAGAGTCCCACCAGCAAAAGTTGCAGTCTCCTCCCATAAAATGTGGAACTTTACAGATTAGAGGAGCTATTGGTTGCCATTGAGTTTAATTTCCACATTCTTTATGCCACTGTCATATAGCTCTTGTTTGTCCATCAGAGTGAAACTGAATTTTTTTGTCAGTCCAAGGAAAGGTCTTAGTCCAAACTCTGAGCCAGGCATCATACACTTTCTTATATCTGGCTACTGTCCCATCTGAACTATAATTTCTGGCAACTTTAGCACTTTTCTGAATCTCATTACAATCTTCGTGAAATTGCTGTTTAACTCCAAAATACGAACAGCAATTTGTCCAAGTCTTGATGTGTCTTGATTTTGAGGTCACATGCTTTATTTATTCAGCTACACTAGGAAACGAACACAATAATGAGAGCTAAAGTTGTTCATTTGATGTACTCTTATAATGACCACATGTACATCTCTGGGTCTTTCTGCCTCTGAATTCAGTCATTGTAAATATCAGCACATTTTCTCACCACTAAGCATCTGGTCAAATTCTTTGAACTTGCCACCCAGCTATTGCATCATGTTCTTTTAATGTACTCTTATAATGACAACATCTGGGGATCTTTCAGCCACTGAATTATGTCATTGTAAATATCAGCATAGCTAAAGTGATCAGTTGATCAACACATTTTCCCACTCTCAAGCGATTGAAGCAGAACTGCAAGTCTTTGAATTTGCCACCCAGCTATACGAATGATTAAGCATTGATCTCTGTGATCAAGATAGATTTCTTTTCCTGGTTAGGGTTTTAAGGTTTTTTTTGCTTGTTCTTAAGGAACAAGGAAGGGTCAGAAGCATCTGTTCGTACCTTTTAAAGGTTCTCTGATATTTCCAGGTGGATTATCCTCAGTATCAAGAGAGCTTATCAGTCCTTCAAGGAGGGACCTTTTTTCTTGAGTCTTAAAGCCCATAAAAGTTAGGGCTATTGCTATATCTTTGACCTATTTGAATCGCTTCTTTTTGGATGATGTTATGAGAACTGCCTTTTGATGATCTCGCACTACATTCTCCTTTTTTGTTAGTCTTTCAGACATGATTTTTCTCCATTTTAAAGCAGAATTCTGCTTTTCTCCTGACAAAAATGAAATCTGATTCTTGATGTAATCAGTTTTTTATTTCATTTCTGATCCGGTTTGTAAAAAAACCAGCCTGTCTGGACCCATTCCGCAATGATCCTTGTAAAGTATTTGTTCGATTAGTTAGCACACGATTGTTGTAAAGAGTATTTTGTTTGGTCATAAATTTTTACTCATCCAATGACTCTTCGTGTAACATAAACTGAAAGAAATGGAAAGAAATAAGTAGGCTTGCAAAATGTGGCATCTTGAGTTTTTGAAAGAGTAAAGAACACATACGGTTTGGATAAATGTTTGAAAAATGAGTGGAAATGGCAATGGCTGAAGTAGAAAGTTGATGGAAATGTCATTCATAAGAAAACTGAACACCAGAGGACAGACATTTTGTGGTCTTCATAAGAAAGATTTGAATTATGCTTATTGTGTACATTTGGAAGAGTTTGGAGCAGCAGATAGCACCTCCAAAAGAAGCTACACAGAAAAATTGAATATCAGAAGCATAAATTATAGCCACTGCAAGAGAAAAAACCTTGTTGCAAGAAAAGAAAAGATTGAACATTGAGCCAGAACATTAGTTGTGACCAAAAGGAAAGGAATAGAAATCTTTGCCACGACTGGCATATCCATATCAAGTGTCCAGTGGGGGAAAGACATGTGCATTTATGTGATTATTTGTATATAGTTAATGTATTTGGGATATTTATTTAACAGATTTTATTGGAAAAGAGAAAAGTGTAATATAATATTTGCTGCAAATTATAGACAGATTGTGACTGAATTAGTGTGTGAACACTGACATGCACATATAATAACTTCAGCACTAATATTATTGGAGAAAAAGTTGATCAGACAATGAACAGTGTGAAATTATTCAAGTATTGTTGAAAGTTTTATAAAGTAATTTTTTAAAATGATACCTGATTGGAATGAAGTAACAACTTGGTGATATATTATGATAATAAGTTCCACCAGGATCAGTTGTGTATGAATGTACAATGCATTTTTGGCCAGGTGCCTTTGAACCCCTGAACCACCAGATCAGAGGCACCGTCCCAATAGACATTGGGGGAGAGCCCCTGAATCCCCCAGATCAGAGGTACCGCCCCATGAGACATTGGGGAAGAACCCCTGAACCCCCCAGCACATTTTTTATTTTTTTTTAATGGAGGACCTAAATCATGTCTGATCTTTGGCACATCACAGCAGAAAGATATTTTTCTTGTGCAGTAATGGCACAACAAGTGGCCGTACAATAATGGCACAACAAGTGGCCCTAGCTTCTAACAGCTTACAGTGGTGAACACTCCTATCATTAAGGTAAGTGCAGTTTTTTATACCAGATTTTTTGAGGTCATCAGCCTCACTCCTACTTGTAAATTCAGCAATGCAACAGTAACAGGTAATGTAGTATTTTTAGGGGTAAAACTTCTCTGTTACATAATACTTACCTGTTACTATTGCAAGGATTCTCTCTTTCCACCCAACTCGAGTTCGAGTCAAAAGAGGATGGTTTTCTGTATGTTGATTGTGTCATAGGAGTCAGACTGAGATCTCTCATACTAATTGGTGTAGGAAATAATTGCTTGAACTGGGATTAGAGTCCCAAAAAAGGCAAAGCAGTGCAGTTGTAACAGACAGATATAATTAAAATTAGTTTTACACCCACCTGCAGAAAAGATATACTTTTGCTTTGTTTTTTGTTTCTTGATAAGAACTTAATTTCTAGATAAAATAATTTGTTTCCCTGAGCCACAAGGAAAACCCTATTGATTTGTGGATTAGTATGTCAAAGTTCAAAGCCACTGTTACTAAAATAGATTTTTTCCCAGTGTATTTTATTGTTGACTGACAATTTATTAGAATAATCTGCTGTATATTAACATTCTGTGTATAGTCTTTTAAATCTACAAAGTATCTTACAGTGCACCTTGCTATCCACTTTTCCCACGCAAGTATGTTGCATGTCTGGACTTGTTTGCAGATATATATATATATATATATATATATATATATAGGATAATATTTCTGTTCCTGGGAAATTTTAAGATAGGAACAAATCTCAAATGTGTAAAGATTGAGGAGTACTGTTGGAACTTTGTTGACTACCAGTAGTGAAAGTGAGTCTTGTACATAAATAATTTATCAGTTCGTGTTTGTATTCAGGTACTAATCCATGTGGATTAAGCTGATTTGTGACAAAAATATTAACCTGCTGTAGATCCAAGTTCATAGCAAAATTAATTTGTTTCTCATAATTTCCTGTAATCATTGGCATGTAAGATATAGTTTATACTTTTTATGCTCATATTATGCTTTTTTCCACTTGTATTAGTAATAATTATGTTTACACATCAATAGGGGTTGGCATTTATGCTGACTTATAGGAGGTTCAAAGAGAAATTGGCTTTTTGTAACCCTTAAAGAGGATGTGTGTCTTATAAGCAAGTATATACTTTATCTTTTGCTGAAAGTCTGTTTCAAGGTTAGTGATTGTTGCCTCTAATGGTCATGGCCTGGGATGGGATGGCCTGTTGTCCATGTTATTACTACTCCTAAACTATTTGGGGAATTACCATGAAACTTTACACCACATTCATCCCACGGTCTAGTTGGTTCCAATTGAAAATGGTGCTGCTTGGACATGCTGTGACCATCATGAAATTGTTATCACTACTCCTCCTGAATGGATGGTATTATCAACATGGAGTTTCCACTAACAGACATCTTACGATGTCTAGTTGGTCCAGTGTGAAAGTGGTGCTAATCTGATATCCAGTATGGCTGCTACAGAAGCCATCTTGAAAATATCACTACTCCAACAGCAACCTTTAAAAAATTGTCACTGCTCCTTCTGAACAGAAAGTCCTATGGCTACCACAGTATTGTTGTCACTAAACCTTCTGTGAGCTAATAGTATGGCCTGCATATGTCATCCATAACCGATCCATCAACAGTTGCTTGTTATCATTCTGGAGTCCATGTTTCTGGTCTGATTCAATAGACATGGATAACATTATAACCACCAAATTCCATGTTATTCAAGCAGTAAATATGGTCACCTTCCATGAAAGGTGATTTATTCATTTCAATAAGGTACCAATTATTTTTTTTTATTGTGCTATTTTATGTTGAATTGGGAAGGAGAATTGTTACTGTTTATATTTTCTGTTTGAATAATCACAAAACATAGCAGAACATAAATGTTAAACCACCAACATGGTGCAGGATCCAGTAAGAACTCTTTTTACTTTATTCTGTTGTGTAGTACATTTTGCTAGCTGATAAATTACTAAAAGTGAATAAATTGCTAGCTGATAAATTACTAAAAATGAATTAATAAAAGTGAATAATTTCATCTTGTGGGTGAAAAACTTGAGTATTTTCACTTGTGGCTTTGCCACTCATGAAAATATACTGAGTTTTCACCCACTTGATGAAATATGTCCATTATTCACTTGTGTCCAATAAATATCCTCTAGTTTATTATATACTTGTGAAATATAGAATATTACTGGCAAAATAATTTTCTTATTTATAAGAGATCATATACATTATTATTAGATTCTGTACTATGAGTTGGGTTATTACGACTCTGCGGTCTTAAACAAAGTCACAGAAAAGAGCAAACACCAAGTTTTATGAAATTCAGCAAATAAATTCCCAAGAATACAGAGTGAAAATACTTACAGTATTGCGAATTAAATCCCAAATAGTCATAAAAGTTTTACCACAAGTCCAAATGTATAAAGTAGCAACTGAATTCTAGTGGTATTTCAAAAATAAGTTCCAATACTGAACATGTTGATATACCTGTAGTCTCGAATATGGTAATGTACCAATGGCCTGAATTTTGATGATGTGCTAAATCTTTTGATGTATCACACAATAACATAATCCAAAAATGTTCTTGTCTGAAATCATTTTAATTCCAAATTAATGTTCCAGTCCAAGAATATTTAGCACTTTGTATTTCCAGTGAATAATAATTTGAATAAATAATTCAACCCAAATGAAAATCTGAACACAACAATAAGACTGATTCAGTCTCAGATGTTAAATGTAAGAATGAGTAATTTCTCAAATAAATAACATTATCTAAAAAGCTAAAACACAAAAGTAGAACTAGAATATTTGTCAAATGTTCCTTATAGATAATTATAAGTTGTCAAGAAAATAAAATTTGTTACTAATATTATAATAAAAACATGGGAAACATTGGGTACAACAGTTTCTTCTATGAGGAATTCCAGTGTCCTAGATCCAGACCCAAATAAACATATTTACCTCCATTGACAATGATCCTAATATGTAACCCACACTCATAAGGAAATATTAACTAAGTTTTATGTTGTTTAAAAATCAAAACAACATCAATGACCCTAGTCAGTTAGATGGTGAACTTGATTTTGGACAAGATCAAGTTGAAAATGCATTTATACATAACATATAATCATGGAGATAAAACTAACAAACAATATAAATTAATTATACATAACAGGGTGTACAAAACATTTTCCATGGATTAGGGCACAAAAGTAGTGGTCAGGTTCGAGAGTAATTTCTAATTTCGGGGGATTGTCCCAGTTGGTGGAGAGAGCAAGAGCACATCATAGATCATGTAGTGCAGTTGGACTTGATTCCTCATTGCAGTCCAGCATGGATGTGATTTGTCATTATTTTTTCTTGTAGGCTATAAGAAATTCAATGTACTGTAGTCTTCCCAAGTCTAGCTATTCCAAGTTGTTCACTTGATTTTATATTGTACAGCTGATGTTGTTCAGGTATGTTGTGTTTATTACAAAAAATTTAGTTCAGATACATAATTTTCACAGAAAACATTGGTATTAGATAGAGCTGGGTACCACAAAAATTTTGTACCTTGGTGTTACTGAACATACCATGGTATGTACCATGGTACTGTACCACAATTTCAAATAGTGACCAGCAATGTAATGTTCTAGGGCAGCTGGAAAAAAATCTCACTCTGATATTATAATCATTAAATAATAATAAGAAAATAATTATCTTGAAATAATATAAAATATGGCAACTTAAAAGAAAATTCACCGCCCTTCACTGAAAATGAAATAGAAATAGTACATTATAATAAATGAATTTGCTTTGTGTATGTTAATTGTTGTACAAGTTGTAATCTAAAAACTGTCCAGTGGGACACTTAAGCTTACTCTGTAAATGACACTGAGTGACAAACATTGTGCTGACATTAGAGAGCTTGTTAATAAAAGTAGGAAGTGTTGACACTGAAGTCTTCAATTTACTGGTACTAGCTACAGTAGGCAGGGAAGCTTTAAGTGGTATGCCAACACCTGGGCAAGATATTGATCAGAGAGGGCCAGTAAAAACAAAAAGTGCAGTGGGTCAACAAACGAGAAAATATTTAGTGAACATGAAAAATTATGTAAAATTCAAACAGAAAACAACTGCTCTTCTGAAAATCTTAGAATGATTTGCAGTGTTACAAAGAAATGCACATACATGTACTTAACATATTAACGTACGATAGTAAACAACTAAACAATATAATCATAAATATTTTCAAATCCTAGCTCTGTAATCATACTGTGTACATACTCAAATCCTAGCTCTGTGATCATATTGTGTACATACTCAAATCCTAGCTCTGTGATCATACTGTGTACATACTCAAATCTTAGCTCGGTAATCATACTGTGTACATACTCAAATCCTAGCTCTGTAATCATACTGTGTACATACTCAAATCCTAGCTGTGATCATACTGTGTACATACTCAAATCCTAGCTCTGTGATCATACTGTGTACATACTCAAATCCTAGCTCTGTGATCATACTGTGTACATACTCAAATCCTAGCTCTGTGATCATACTGTGTACATCCTCAAATCCTAGCTCTGATTGCTGATTATATTGTGTGCATGCCCTAGTCCATACTCTGTGATCATGTTTTGTGCATTCTCCACCATTATAATTCAAACAATCATGAAGAAAACCATGTTGTTTGTCCGTTTGTTCAAGTGTAGTACAGTGTACTTCTTGGTTTCGTATGAAAAAGAAATGTGAAGTTGGTTTGAATAACGAAAATGTAGATAACCCAATTATATAATAGATTTGCAGTGGTATGCTGGTTTGTATAAAATGATAATTTCTGTCATGTCCTGTAGCAGAAGCTCAATATATTGATCTTTTTAGTATTTTTCTTATCTTATGCCAATCCATACATTAAAGGCAATTGTAGTGTTTTACTGTCTAGCTAAAGACGACCTCAACAAAAGGGGGTGGTGGGGGTGGGCCCTTGTTGATACTTGCAGTTTGAATTATCAGGATTGTACTGTAGTGTTTCATGTACTTTCATGTGATAATTCTAGACACTTTGTTTTAAAATTGAATATATATATATAATAAAAAAAAAAATAGGATCAGTTTTAGAGCCTGTGTTCAGATCCTTTTTGCTCATTTATGTAGTAAAATATGTTTTAAAGTTTACTCATGTTGAATCACAGGTAAGAACTCTGGTATGTCCATTATAAAAATATTAAATTTCAGGTTGAAAACTACGTCCATTGTTATCTTAATTTTTTTAATAAAGGTAATGCAGCTAGTTGTCCATACATCATGGGGATTGCCTAGTGTTATAATACAGAACTCCAGATAAGCATTCAAGAAATTTGGCGTTTTACGTCCTATTTTGGAACTAATTACATTTTTTAAATGGATAGATACAGTAAGGTCTCTTTTGCTCACAAAAATTTTAACATTTTCATAAATAAGTGGTTGATCTGAGAATACCATGGCAGAAAACATTAACATTTGAAAATCTTAAAATAACATTTGATCTTTGAAAATGATTTAAATATAATGTCATATACACTGCTCATGTCATCACATTTGGCTATAAAATGGCCATTCAGTGCTACAATTGGAGTTACTTTTAGAAATTCAGGTGGTCCACATGCAACAACCAATTTCATTTTTTGTACAGAATATAAAAGTATGTGTTAATGCCTATTACTAGACTATAGTTTTAGTTGTTGCATGTGGACCATGTGAAAATGAGAAAATTTAATTTTGTCAGTGTTCATTGAATCGCTGCATCTTGATAATGATATAAAGTATTACCTACGTCTGAAATGGAATTTGTGCAGCATTGAATATATAAAAATATGTGTTTGACATAATACAGAGACATTTTTATGAAGTAACCAGCATTATAATTAAAGGATTTTTCAGATTTTTCCCCAGTATGGTTAAGGATTGTATGGTTGTTACATCACTTATGATTAGGTCATCCCAAATTAGCGATAAAGTTAAATGATTGTAATGGCATTCTTGTTTAAACCACAGTGATTACATGTCTGCTCATAAATATAAATAAATGGGCATGTTTGTTGAAAACCTCAGATTTTGCCATATTTTGCATAGTAATTTTGTTTTTGTTGACAGAAGATACTTCTTTGAAACAATCTAACACGTGCAGATTTCGTGTGTTCTTGTTTGCGCTCCACATTAATGAAAAGATAAAGGAAGACAGAATGTTCATCACTCGCCCTTTATATCTATCTCCAAATGAGCCTAAAAAAGTCAATTACACAGCATCACAAAAAGCCACCCTCCTTTTTTTAATTAAAACGAAAACAAACAACTGACATTCAGTGTCTGCTGTTGTACTTTCTTTTTCTGATTGTGTTTTGGGAAGTCTTTAGCACAAGTCTTAATATTGGGATGAGGGTTGCTAAATATAGAAGAGGTATGTGAAGGAAATTGATCTACAACGATGATGCAGCTTATGATATTATGTTAATGACTGGGTCAGAAAGATCAGGAATGATGCTAGAAATAAAGATCACCGTGTATCTTTTACTTGCCTTGATCTTTTTAAGTATTTCTTGTTTTAATTCATTTGTAGACTATACTTTACCCATGTATGAATTCACAGACTTTAGAATATAAAATAATATCAATCATGTACACACAAGCTATGAAATTACAAAAATCAGCATTGAATAAATTCAAAATGCAACATGTTTTAATATCATTATTTGTTTAACATTCTATGAATTACTTTAGTGCACAGTTTCAAAGAATCCTCTGTAACAGAGAAAACAGAAGACTAAATTGCATCTCCAGCTGACTGTAACATGGAGAAAATACAATTGATTGCAGTAGTTTGGAAAAGTATTTATTGAAGAGGGAGAAAATAATGTACAGTTTTAAATTTTCCACTACTTGTAATGCAAAGACATGTACAAAGTATTTAATTTTCCTTAAGGGAGAATAGAATTGTTTCAGACAAAATTACCCCAAGGAACCTCACAAGGCAACATGCTATCTCCATATACTAAATTTCCTACAAGCTACTTAAGAAAAGTTGAGTGGTGTTAGTAAATTGCCACTACATGTTATAACAGCTGTTTGAGCCTCAAATGGAGTGTTTTAATTTTGTTGCTTTTTTAAATAATTATGCAAGTACATTTTATTTTTTTCTTCAGTAGTATGTGCTTGTTCCTCTTGCACTGTTTCTTTCTGTCTATCTGTGTGTGTGTGTGTGTGTGTCTGCACATGCACATGCATGCATGAATGTATATAAATTCTGGTTATATACCATATTAATGCACATGTAAACCATATTTTGACATTTTCACCCAAAAAATTGGCTTATTTTCCTGGTTAATTGTTCAATCTGACATTGATTAAAAATTTTGTATGTCTTTTCAAGGTTTTGTTATATGTTTACCTGCTTACAAGAAGACAAATGTTACCATGTTATCTTGAAATTCAGGGCCATATGACCTTGTTTGTTTGAAATACAAAGCTTTGGGAGTATAAACTACATGCTAAAGTGAGAAATTTCTGTGTGTATACATTATTTAGTGGCAAGGCAATTGGAGTTAAGTGCCTTGCCCAGGGATCCACCACAGTGGCTGACCTGATCTGATTTGATGGTAGGATTAGAAGCCACCCATTTAAGCACACTAACCTTGAGCCACCTTGGTTCCCACAAATATATTAAGAATAATATTAATAACAACTAAAGGAAAATGCAAAACCCCAAAAATGATCCATGTAGCAAAAATGAATAATCACTGTTGATGATAAAATCAGTATATGATATGCTTTTGCTGTTGGCTGTAATTCACATTGCTTTCTGTTTGATTTTTTTGGCAGATGAAAAGTGTACACAATTGTCATATCAGAGTCCAGTTTTAAAGAAGGAGACCAACAGTTTTGAGAAGGAAGATATAGAGGTGGGCAGCAAGACAGAGAAGCAATCAACTGAGCCAGATTCTGCAGCTAAAAGCCCTGGATCTGTGGATAAGCTCATTAAAGAAAAAGACATCAAGAATGATGACTCAGTCCATGTCAAGAGAGATGGCAACAATTCAGACATACAGACTGGGGCCAAGCATGGGAGGGAGAAAGATAAAGATTCAGGGAAAATGAAAAAGGACAAAAATAATCAAGGACGAAGGGGTCAAGGTCCAGAAAATTGGAGGAGCCGAGAACCCAAAGACAGGGTAACTGCAAGGACCACTATTCCGAGAAAGGAGTCAGAGGATTGGAGAAGAAGAGAGAGACAACCCTACATTGAGGAACCAAAGGATCTTGGAGAATATCTTTCATTTGTAGACAAAATGACAGAAATAGGTCAAAATGTTAAAGCCAAAGATCTTGTTTACAAGCTGGGTTATCTGAAAAATGTGGAACAGTCAAAGATTGAGGAGGCAATCCTGAGGCAATACAGAGTTGCAGTAGCCAAAAAAGTAGGACATAAGAATATATCCACACATTGTCTTTTCTTGCCAGTAACATTATGATTAGCTATCAAGACAAATGTTCAAGCAGAAATGCCAGTAGCATATTAAAATTTTTTAAATCAAGGGGACATCCAATGCAGCATTATATTGTGATGGACAGATGACATGGTACACTGTGGAATAGACCAGAGAAGCATCTGATGGCCTATTGTCCATCATCCATCTTTTGTTTGTCCATTTGCACAAGTATGTTATTACAACTCCTCCTAAACTAATTAAAGGACTCCCATGAAACTTGACACACACATTCATCCCAAGGTAAAGCTGCTTCTAAAAGAAAATGGTGCTGCTTGGACAGTATGGCTGCCACAATGGCCATCTTGAAAAATGTTTTTTTGCTTCTCCAGAACAGATGGTTATATTATAAATGGGTTTTCACTAAAAAACCTTCTATATCATGCCCCATTAGACTGCAGTGTAAATGATGCCAATCTGAAATCTAGTCACACTGGTTGCCATCTTGAATTTTTGTTGTTGTTGTAACTCCTGTACAGAGTTACATTGGTATGGGATTTCACCTGAAGATTTCTATATGAAACCTGTCATATCTGATCTCCAATATGGCTACGATGAATATCTTATCTGTACTCCTGAACAGAAAACCATATTCACGGAATGCTTTCACCAAATACTTCTTATGATGCCTGGTTGCTTCTAAAAGAAATTGTTGCTGATCTGACATACAGTATGGCCACCATTGCAGCTGTTGTTAAAATCTTGTTATAGCTGTTTCTTCCTTAACCAAAAGCTATATCACTAGAATTCTTATGAAGTCTAGTTAGTCCTAAAGGAAAATGGTGCTGATCTAACCTCCAGTATGGCAGTCATGGTGGCCATCTTGAAAATCTTGTTATACTTTGGTCATATTAGCATGGGTCTTTTGCCAAAATACTTCTTATGATGTCTAGTTGGTGCCAATCTAACATGGCTACACAGCAGCCTTCTCACTTTTGTTATTTGCTACTCCTTCACAATGGAAAGTCATATCAACATAGAGTTTTCACCAGAAATTTCTTAAGACAATCTCTTGTTGGTTCTAATGAAGATAATATTGTTCATACATCCAGTAAAATCTAAATGCTACACTTTTTTGAATAGATGGTCATATTGACAAAGTTTTCGCCAAAAGACTTCTTAAGATATCTTGTTGGTCCTAAATGAAAATGGTGCAGATCCTACATCCTGTATGCTATAGTGGCCTTCCTGATAATCTTGTTATTACTTCAGAATATCATAGATGGATTCCTGGATATTCTTTTCAACCAGTAGGTAGAGTGTCATTCCCTTCAAGGGACTCTTGTGTTATTGTTCTTGTTCTTCACACCAACAAAATTTGATCTTGTGTTGATGTTGATGTTGCCATTTAGTCTTACCTCAAAATACAGACTCAAATTCAAGGTCTTGATTTTATGGACAGTTTTTTTTATACGCAATAATATAACAACTTGGATTTCTTAAAAAGCTTTCAGCCGTCAAGATGTGACACCTCTTACGCAGTACAAGATTTAATTGTTTTATTGCTTATAGAATATATACTGATGACATATAATATACAGAATAATTAATAGCAAAATATTACCATATGTTCTTGCGCTTGTAAGTTGAGTCCAACTGCAAACTGCAGAGACCCAGATCTGCAATCTTGTAAAGTGACGGTAGATCTGGTTTTATGCAGTTTGCTGGGGGTAGTCAGTGGAACAAACAATGTAGACCCAAATCTGACCATGCATTTTGTGACGGTAGATATGGGTCTATGCAGTTTACATTTGGACTCCCCTCATGAACAGTTATATACAGTAGATCACTCTCGTTTTTTGCTTTCAGAGTGCCGGATGGATTAAAGATGCACGGTACTTTTGTGAGATCCTGTTCCCACAAGACTGGATTGATGAGTAAGACACATTCATATATGATACACAGTAGTTTTGAATCTTTTTACATAAGAAAAATTTGAAGCTTAATAATTTTCCAACTTTTTGCCCATTGTTGTGAATTCCTTTTTCATCAGACTTAAGACATTAATGTGAAGAAAAAAAAACTGTAAAAAACATAAACTCTGCAGGGATGAATCTGCAGTAATGATAATGCTATCTGGCAGACCCATTTCCATTGGCGGCCCCAGGTTTGTTTGGTTTTTAAATATCTCAGTTGAAAGTTGGTAAATCTTGATTGCCAGAAATTTTCTCTCATTCCATTCACATCCATAACATGTTACTAGATTGGAACGATAATTTTACATTTTTTTTCTTACCAGATGTCATCTTAATAGTACAGAAGCTTGGAATTACTTTTATGTGCATCTGTTCATCACAAGTCAGGGTCCAAATTGGACCCTAATACTTGAATGAAATTACCTCTCCAGTGAGAATAAGGCTAGGGTAGGCAAAAATAAGAAGAAATGGTTGTATAAAGTTCAATACCCGCTCTAGCATGAAATGCTATTAAAGCAACTCTTTGACTACATCTAATAAACCATTTTTTTTTATAGGACATCCTGTTTCCTGCATTACATTTTTTTTGTGCTGAAATATAGTTGTATATACTGATCATTATTTAAATTTATTGAGGAGCCACAGTGGGTCAATGGTTTGTTGCTGAGCTGCAGTGGCTTAGTGGTTTATTGAAGAGCCACAACGGTTCATTGGTTTGTTGAGGAGCTGCAGTATATGAGTTGTTTGTTGAGGAGCTACAGCGGTTCAGCATTTGGCATGCTGCACTCACAATCATAGTGTGTGGGTTCGAAAGCCTACTGTCATATCAGTCCAGGTCAGCTACTGTGGTGTGTCCCTCTGCAAAGCACTTTAGTCCAATTAATTAATTAACAAAATAATTGTGTTGTTCTGCCTTAAAACACCTCTCCAAACCGATCTAATTTGTCTGTGTGGTAAATATGCAGCAAAGATTCCTGTCCTGTAAAACAAGTTTAATTCGATGTATGATCAAAGGGCACCAGTATTCCAATGAAACCTGTACGTAATAAAATATTTACATTTTTGTTAGGTTAGAAGAATAAACATAACTTTGTTTTTTCATGCCAGGATACAACAGCATCTTCTGCTAGTACTTCTGTTGAAAAAGGACACTTCTCTGCAAAACAAAAATAAAATTATATAGCTAAGTTTGGTTTATTTTTTTATGTGCTGTAAAAGGACATATGAAAATAAACTGCAAGGAAAATTTGGCATGGAGGTTAGAAACTGTAAGTCTATGTGTTACAATTCCCCAAAATTTTGCAATTCAAGTATCCCAATTCCTTGGATAGGAACCCAAGTTTTGGGGTTGGAATTATCCATACTCTGTAACAGCTGAACTTGTTGAAAATTAAAATTTTTCAATGATGTAAAGAGACCAGAGACAGTTTGAGTGATTTGATGAAATAGTTGCAAGTTACATAGTTTGAACTTGCAGTTTTTCTCACCCCAGGATTACATTCAGAATATTTTTTAGTCTTTTGAATTTATGATATTTGTATTTAAAAAATTTTTAACAACATACTAAAGTTCTCAAAGATGAATAGTTTTCACGAGGAAAGAATGTTAATACATCTGCTATGGAGAAACATTGTCACTATTCATGAAACCTTATGTTAGGGGTTTACAATTCGTCAGGCCCCTTGCAGTGAATACAGTATTTTCTCGTCACTGAAATTTCTAATATTTTTTATGTACCTGTCTAAAATCATACTTAGTGATACGACATTGATATCTGTTCGCATTTTGATGTCCGACCCTTAACTTTGTAATGGCTGGAGAGATTTTACTTTTGTCCAAGGATATGATATATCATGACTAGACAGTACATCAGATGCCAAAGCATGAAGTTTCATCCAGGTGGTAGTGTTTTGGATTTAACACCATTTCTTGGCGCAGTATGGCTGTACATGGCAGCCAATATAACTGGTGGAGAAAGAACCCAGGAAAGCTCCAGTAAGAACCACTGAATCACGGGAAGCTACTGGCAAGCTTTCTCACATACCAACACTGGCTGAGTCAAAGACTTAAATCCCTATGGACAGGGGAGATGGCAGTGATTGGTAAAGATGAGCACTTTAGACCACTCAGCCACCAGGGATCCCTGGTTGAATTGTATATCAAGACTTGACAGTACATCAGATGCTATAGCTGTGTCCTCTTCCC
Organism: Megalonaias nervosa; assembly: GCA_016617855.1. Classification (NCBI taxonomy): domain Eukaryota; kingdom Metazoa; phylum Mollusca; class Bivalvia; order Unionida; family Unionidae; genus Megalonaias; species Megalonaias nervosa. Next base: position 13,451 of record JAECUM010092883.1, on the reverse strand, counting down.
CAGATTAAGGTCACAGCAAGGGAAAGTGTAATTCTGTGACTTATCATTGTCTTGAGTATAACTGTTAAACTGCTGAAGATACTTTAATGGAACTAAAGCCAGTTATACAACATATATCGACAGTGTAACATACTACAGCTATTTCCCCTGCCTTGTGCTCAGGCTTACCACAAGGGAAGTTTTAAATTCAGTGACTTTGTTGTATCCTTGTCAGGAGTATAACTTTTCAATCACTTGGGCAGAGCTGTTAGCTGCAATGTTTTCACCATGTTTCAATGGAAAATATCACAAAATGTCTTGCTTCACTTGAGGTATCAGTTTATTGGCAAAATATTTTTCTGCAGTGATATGGCATGCCAGAATTCTTTGAATAATCAAACTCTTCAGTTGTTGATGTGCTTGAAAATACTAGATTGTACTACATCCAGGCATCTATAGGACTTTGAGGGAGGTGATACCCATGATTTTGCTGTTGTGAATGAACTGTTGACCAGAAGAGTAAATAAGTGGGATTAATGATCACTGTAAAAGAGGAGATGGTTTTAGTAATGAAGGTATGCATCCTAGTTCAAGATCACTGACTAAAAGAAGAACAATGGTTTTTGCACGAACATTTGTTATCAACCGTGTACCTTTTCCAAAGTTTCTGGATGACTTGCAAGTTTAGGTACAAAAGCTTATTGATTTTGTGAGTTGAAAGGTCAGTAGTTAAGGTCTCTTGACTAAAAGAAGAAAAAATGTTTTTGATTGCATATTGACTAGGACCTTGACGGATATGCACTTAAGGTTTGGATAAGGCCTATTGAATTTGAGGTCAAAAGATCAAAGAAAGATGGTGTTTTGCAGAATAACTTTTGCACCAGTGTAAGTTCTTAAAACTTGATGGATGGTTTGCGTTTAAGATGATTAAGAGACCTTATGATTCTGGGGTCGACAAGTTGGTCACGGATCGGACTAATAAGAAATTAATGGTTTATGTGCATCAAGTTTTGTTAAACCTGCATTCCTTGTCCAAGATCATTGGGACCCTTTTGTCAGTAATCTCCCAAGTTCATCCATACCCTACTAGTTCCTACTTAGGAGATGTTTAAATATGGGACAGACATACACTGACTGATCATGGTTGTCTTGTTTTTCTTCTACTTTATAGAAACCTGGTTCCACTTGATGGAAAGAAAGATGGCAGATGGAAAAAGAAGCCAAAAAGGCCACAACAGAAAAGTGTATCAGAGTAAGCAGTGGTATTTTAGTTGGGAAAAAGTTTACTCATTTTTAGAAATTCTTGTGCGTAAACGGTTGAAACTTTATGGATGATTTATTTGCTATTTCATTTACTGTAAATGATGGCATTAAACCATCTACTGATTCATATATAATGTGTATACAAGATTAAGGTTCGTTTCAGAAAATTAGAAACAAAAACTCACTTTTTTGCATATTTAAGATTTAAATTCACATGTCTAAAAACATGCCAGATGCAGAGATATTAGGCCCAAGATATTGAAAGTAAGCACTAAACTCTGGCACTTAGCATACGGGGCTGTTTGGTTCTAAATTATTAGCATCGTTTTATAATTTAGATAAATATGTTTTAGAAGTCTGTTGTTATTAATTAAATTGATTTATTGTTATAACTATGTTAAAAGACTATATCAACTTTGCAAAAAAAATGTGTTCATGTTTTATATTTTTAATAGTTTCACTTAAAAGTTTCAAACTTAATAGAAATGAATTCATTAAATGTATTCTTTTAATTTGTCATAACTTGTATTTCAGAGGAGAATTTACTCATCTCAGTTTGGGGGAGATGTGTCGCGATGTCCGCCTAATGAGTGACCCCACTTTGACTGTCATCAGAACAGATATGGGATCTGGGGAAAGAGAAGGTCCAAAGTCAGAACAAGTACCAAGTGGAATGTTGACCAAGCCAAGTACTTGCCCAAGTCGAACTGGTAAACAAGGAAGTCTGCAGGATCTGGAAAGGTTGGAGAATTTTGTGTCAGGAATAGCATGCAATGTAAATGAGAAAGCTACAGTCATGATGGAGGAGGAGAAGTTTGAGGATAAAGAAAATGCTCCTCATGAAGTGGGTGTTCCCAGTTGCATGGGGAAGGTTATCAGCAGAAAGAGGGAAACATGCAGTGGGGAAGATCCAGTGCACGAAATGAAGTTGAAGCAAGATGAGGATGGGAGCATTCTAACTCCCAGGAAAAGAGGAGAGGAGCTGGCTATTGGCTTCAATTATCACTCTGATGTCCTAGCTAAAGAATCATCTCCCTTGAAAGATGAAGCCACTGATCAAGATCTGCCATATGGACATGGGAAACCAGATGAGGATGGGAGCATTCTAACTCCCAGGAAGAGAGGAGAGGAGCTGGCTGTTGGCTTCAATTATCACTCTGATGTCCTAGCTAAAGAATCATCTCCCTTGAAAGTTGAAGCCACTGATCAAGATCTGCCATATGGACATGGGAAGCCTGATGAGGATGGGAGCATTCTAACTCCCAGGAAGAGAGGAGAGGAGCTGGCTGTTGGCTTCAATTATCACTCTGATGTCTTAGCTAAAGAATCATCTCCCTTGAAAGTTGAAGCCACTGATCAAGATCTGCCATATGGACATGAGGAGCCACTTGAAAATGGACATAGACATGACAGTTTATGTAATACACCTGGGTCAAGAAAGGCTAGCAATGACCAGCTGGCCATAGGGTTCAGCTACCACTCAGAAATCCTCGCAAAGGACTCTTCTTTTTCTGTAGAAAAGGGAGAGGCAGAAGTTTATGATTTAGCAGAGGTACTAGCATCAGTGGTCCTACAAAGTCCTTTAAGTCCTCTAGAAGAAGAGCAAGCTGTTGCCTCAATTATCCAATATGAGGAGGTTCCAGAGGGGGGTGTTTCTGAAGATCAGATTCCTACTCCCTCAGAGAGTTCAAGCGATGCTCCAGCAGGGAGTGTATGGTAGTCTTGTCTCCTTTGGTAGATACTGTGTAACATACCTATTCAAGTCATGAATGGGACCAGATTAGACAGGTATCCAGAATTTTGTTGTAAATCAGATATCAGTTAGGTAAGATAGACCTAATCTTGAAGTTGAAATAATCTCAGGGAACGAATACTAACAGGCCAGAATGGGTGGGGTTAAATATACTATAATTATAAAGAAGCACTAATGGAGCCTCTGTAGAGAGTTCTCTGTTCAGAGTTGGCCAGCATTATTATTATAAACAGGAATCCTAATGGAGCTCCAGCAGATAGTTCCCAATTCAGGGTTCTGTTTAGATTTGTATATAAAGTTGTATTTAAGCATGGTGTATGTCGTCAGCTTTAAAAAAAACTCATTGAAGGGCATTAAACACATTTTACAAAGCTTCATGTGTAATTGTCATCATCAATGTCATTGATATCATCTCCTTCGTCTTCTCCTTTCCCACTGGTACTTTAATATCACTAATTATATAAGCTTTTTATGAATGTTGAAGAGGGACATAATTTATCAGTATTAGATCTCCATTAAAGCAGATCCTTGTAACCAGATGCAGTTTGGTGCATACATTGACTGATTGTCATTGATAAGCATTTAATGGATTTTGGCTTGTCAGCTTGATGTTAGATAGAGTGAAGTGTTTGTCAATTAACTAAATACCTTGATATAGAATATTGCTTATAACCAGCATACCTCAAGAGCCAATTCTTAGGCAATTTGAAATAAACATTATCCCAAAGACATGTGTCATTTATGGATTTAGTGTCATTTAAGAGAGTTCATACCCCTGATTGCTCATCATCCTGACTTGGCTTTCCACAAGATAATTTCCAGACATTAGATTTCAGCCAAATTTGGCGTGTAGCTTCATATTGATGAGACCATGTGTAAATTTGATTTTCAGTGTTCCACAGCATCATTTAAAGGAAATATTGCCATTGACTGCCCATGCTCCTCATTTTGGTTTCCATGGCTTAACTTTACTACACTTTGTTGCATTTCAGCCAAATTTGGCATGCAGTTTTATGCTGAGGAGACCTTCAACAAGTTTAATTTCAAGTTTTCCACATTATTATTTAGAAGAGTTATGGTGCCTGATTACCATTACACCTTACTTTGTTATTAACATCGTACTATTACTGAGGAATAATGCACTTCAGCCAAAGATATTATGCACCTGGACATTGACGAGATTCTGAATACTGATCTCCCAAGCTTGCTTTTCCAACGGAAGTTTTCTTTAAGGCCCTGCTGAGTAAATTGTAGAGACGGGGGCCCTCTGCAATGCACCCATCACCTCTAGCTTTAGTTTTTTGAAACTGTTCATCACCAAGTCAGAATGTACATTTAGTTCTTTGGATGCATTGTTTATCATGTTTATGATATAAAGGTTAAAGGATCTCCCACCCTCAACCCCATAAAGAAAAGTGATGAACATAGTATTCCTGCTTTTGTCGGTTGGTCTTGATGTCCTTCTATCAGTTTCCATTCTGTTCCTATGACTTTTAACATAGTACATTGGGGTTCTTGTTTTCAAGGTCATGATCACTGTTCAGTTACATTTTCAACACACTCTCTCTTCCATTCTATAACTTTAAAGACATTTAAGATTTAGGGATGAAATCTGTTTACATGTGCATCATTACTAGAAGGTCCGTCACATACTACTTTCGATGTGCTATCATCAACATCAAGGTTCAGTATTTAGTTTTTCTTCACTTTACCTTCTGTCTACAGTGTTAAAGTCATTTGAAAATAAGGCATGAAACTTGGCATACTTCTACATAATTACAAGAAGGTGTGTTACATACCACATTGGTAGTGCTTTAAGGCCATGTCTCTGACTTTTGCTTTCCATACACTTAAATCCAATCCGTAATCGGTGTGAGGGATGCATCTTTGTATACATGTCAACATCAACAGGTTTGTGTGTTACATTGGGGGTCTTGGGTTATCTGTTGAATTCTGACTTTCCACTTTTTAATTTTGAGCCATTTGAACAGATGGGATCAAACTTTGTTTATTGGGGGTTGTATCTCACAGGTCAGCTGTTTACGTTTCAGTCACATACATGTTCTGCTTGTTATCTTAAAAGCGTTTTAAGATCAAGGGATAAATCTTGGTTTACTTGTATATTGCAGCTAAAAGGTGTGTTTTTTGTGGCACATTTGGGGTCTTGTCCATGAGATAAAGTTCACAACTCCATTATTTATTTATTTTTTTTGTATATTTATGCTTTGTATAAAAAGCTGTTTGAGGTGCAGGGATGAACAATGTTGTACACTTATGCTTGACAACATTCCATTTATGACAGCCAAGGTTTTGTCTCTAAGGTCACTGATAAGATTTGTACCCCATTTCTGCAGTTTTAATGACCTTTAAGATACGGCCTTGAAACTTGGTTATTCTCAATGTCTGCCCAATAACTTTACAGTTCTCTTAAAGTTAATAGATTTCGTAATTGTGAACTTTAATGACCTCACCATGGTAGGCCATGGTGAATTCACTGAATTTTCTTGTTCCAGTCACATATTAAGTAACATGAAACACTACAATATTACATTGCACTGCCATTCAGTTTTACATACTCCGCAGTAATGCAATATTCATTTTTACATACTACGCAGTAATGCAATATTCACTTTTACATACTCTGCAGTAATGCAATATTCAGTTTTGCATACTCTGCAGTAATGCAATATTCAGTTTTACATACTCTGCAGTAATGCAATAAATTAAATCTCAAAATTGTGTTTATGTTATGTGCAGATTTATTAAAGTTGTTGAATAGTTATATATGTACCACTCTGCTTGCACTTGCATAATTGAGCATATTCCACCCATTGCTGGAACTTAACACAATTCAGCATATTCCACCCACTGCTGGAACTTAACACATTTCAGCATGTGCCACACAATGCTTGCCCATGATGCAGTTGTTTTTATTTATGTCTCAATAAAAGAAAAAGCCCAGTTTTCATTGCACGTCTTCGATGCAGTTGAGCATGATCATATTTATCTCATAAATATTTGTGTAGTTTTTGTTCTGGACGTTTGCATGAAGTTTTCTTAATGTTTCTGATTTCTTTTTATAGGAGAAGTGAATGATCATGCAAAAGGTAAAGTTATTGTGGATAATTATCATTTGCAAAAATATGCCTTTCATGAACTTCTGTCTAATCCAATACCTATTTCAAATTCCATCCGAGATGTATTGTGATAATTTATTTGTATTCAGGTATGGTGATATGGCTTGTCTCATTTCATTCAATAAAATTTGAGTTGGTACTGTGAGTTTTGTATTTATCAGTTCACTGTTAAAATGACCCCAAATAGCCATGACTGTTTATGTATACAAAAAAATATAAGAGGTGTGGAGATTGGTTGGCCAGATATCTTAAGGAATCAAAACTTGACAGACTGAGTATGGAAACCGACTTGAATCATCTCTTGAGAACTTGACCTTGAAGCAGGATGCATGGCTATGGTGCATGTCTATGACACATGATGTAATATTATCCCTTGAGAACTTGACCTTTAAGCAGGGGGCATGGCCATAGTATATGACACGTGATATAGCATTATCCCTTGAGAATTTGACCTTGAAGCAGGGGGCATGGCTATGGTATATGACATGTGATATAGCATTTTCCCTTGTTAACTTGACCTTGAAGCAAGGTGCATGGTTATGGTATATGACACACGATATAGCATTATCCCTTGAGAACTTGACCTTGCATAGTTATGGTATATGACAAATGATATAGCATTATCCCTTGAGAACTTGACCTTGAAACGGGCCATTGCTATGGTGTATGACACATGATACAGCATTATCCCTTGAGAACTTGACCTTGCATGGCTGTGGTATATGACACGTGATATAGCATTATCCCTTGAGAACTTGACCTTGCATGGCTATGGTATATGACACATGATACAGCATTGTCCCTTGAGAACTTGACCTTGCATGGCTATGGTATATGACACGTGATACAGCATTATCCTTTGAGAACTTGACCTTGCATGGTTATGGTATATGTGATATAGCATTATTCCTTGAGAACTTGACCTTGCATGGCTATGGTATATGACACGTGATATAGCATTATCCCTTGAGAACTTGACCTTGCATGGTTATGATATATGACACATGATATAGCATTATCCCTTGAAAACTTGACCTTGCATGGCTATGGTATATGACATATGATATGCAATTGGCTAAAGTTTCATTAAAGTATTTTAAGTACAAAAGTTGTACCCCTGAGAAGAATACAAGTTACAGAAATAAAAAGAATTTGCTTGATCCTGATGTTGAGATGGAGCGAGAGGGTGGGGGCATGGCTGTGATATTCATAAAATGTAGTTTCATTTAAATCTCTCCAACTCTACAAAGTTTTGAGAGCAACAAGCCATAACATAATGCACCTGATGTAAGACGGGTAAAAAAAAATAGATTTGGAAAGCATAATGTAGACCTTATGGTTGAGTATTTATGGAAGATTCACATGTACAAGTACAACACACCAGGACTCGAGGTATTGTGGATACTGATGGCTTGGAGGGTTGAAGTGACACTGATGTACACAAGATCAGATAAAAAAGCACATCTCCAATTATATTGCTCATGGTCCTTGTTACCATCATAAACATTCTGCTCCAAATAATCATTATATAATTATTCCAAATTTTCTTTTATCTCTAGAAACTTTACATTAACGTTTGAAAACTTGAGTTAATGTTTTTTCCTGTAAAAGCATTAATTCTGTTATTTAAAGTATCTCCATCCATAGAATAATATCCAAGAGAGATGACTACTATAACGTCAAATCATTGACCTAAATTTGAACTGCCTCAGATGACAAATTGATCTGAGAGGCTACTAGATCTATACTTTGTTACTAATTTGAATAATACCATACAGCTTGTTGCTAATATTTGGTAAAAGGAAATGGATATTGTGCTATAAACATCGAGGGATTGAAATCCGTTCAAGTAAAAAATAGCAAACATTTTCTGTTAGGACATCATATAGTTAATTTGATTTCAAAAGCTCCACTTAGAAATACCATAGGAAGGTGGTAGTTGTCTGTTTTTGGCACTTCTAAATTTTGATAGTTGTATTTATCTCGAGGGGTTCTACCATGCTGTGCAAAATTTTGGGATACTATTGCCCACTTTTATGTATGAAAGTTACTGTCGGCTTTGCTTCTTTGTTATAACCTGATGTAGGAAGGATGAGGATATTCTGTTATGACCTTCATCTATCTGTTCCTCATTTCATTTATGGACATTAACTTGAATTTTCCACCCTGTACAATTACCAACATTTTAAGAAGTGTGCATTTGGGGCATGGGAGAACCCTGTCTATTTTGAGCTTAAAAAAAAAGAAATCAAAGGTCAAGGTCAAAGTGACTGAAAAGCAGAAAGATTTTCAGACAGTAACTTATATACTTTATACCTTGACCATACTATGTAAGTGGCTGCCATTTGAGATACATACCTATTCATCTTAGGTCAAGGTTACAGTGACCCTAAGAAAATGGGATCTTCATGATATCTTGAATTCTTTATCACTTTTGACCAAACCTTGTTGCTGGTTTACATTTGATACAAGGCACCCCCTAGTTAGGGGTTCAAGGTCACAGGGAGAAAAAGCATAAAAGGCTATTTCATAAAACTGCTTAAATTCTGTACTTCCTGCTATGACTAAACTTTGTAGATGGCTTGCATTTGAGTCAAGGTGGATATATTGATTTTGGTGTTAGAACGTCAAGTGACCAACCAATTAAAGAGCGTTTTACATACGAGAAGTATAATAATACTATTAATCACATGGTAAGGATACATGTTTATGGTGCTTTTGTGTTAATATGGTGTTTGTCTGAAGTCAATGAAGTTCAAAAATGTATAAAACAAATCTGAAAACTGCTGTAGTGCTGGGCATATTTTGCTTGTGTTTTTGTGCAAACTTTTTTTGAAGGATGGACATGAGCAAATCTTGATCCCCAACTCCAATACAGTGGGGCATATAAAACCTGAAATTATAAGTAAACAAAGCATTCTTAAACATATTTTATTGATGAATGAATCTCAAAATGAACCAACATAAATGGATGGAATTTTTTTAGATGCTGAAATCATTTACGTGTATGTACAAGTGTATAAATAAAATCTTTCAACATTTAGTCCTATAAAACTAAACAAATTCTTTTCTAAAAAAAATGTTCATAGTTCATAAACTATCAGGTTTGGGAATCTTACCAGATTATCTGATCTGGGGATCTTGTGGTCACTGAAAAGAACTACTTTGAATCAAATAATCAATGTTCCTATCATTGTCATCTGTAAAGAAAACTTTTGAAACTTTAATTAAAAAAACTTATGCAAAAAAACTGTTTTCATATTAACAGAACATCCTGTTCTTTAATACTGTTTGAGACATTGTACAAAGTGCAATACTTGATTAATTTCTTTTTGTAGAATTGATTCTTCATTAAAAATTGTCTGGATTAAATTGTTCACTACCAGTTGCAGAAGATAGAATTATTTACTATGGTTGATAGGGTTTCAATATACAATTACATGTATCACAGGTAAAAAGAAATGTTACTGAAAGAAAACAAATGTGCATAAAAAATAAAGTGAAAACAAGTTAGAAAAAAAGATATTTTAAAACAATTACCAAACCAAATATAATCCACATTTGTTTTTTTGGGTCAATGGATAGACCTAAATTCATCTGACAAACCAATTTATTTCTAAAATGTTTTCTGGAGAATACAAAACCTTAACCAGTCAAATACATGGGATAGCTGTGGTAACTTTGAAAGTGAAGAATTTTCAAAGAAAGTTCAGCGATTTCCAGAGCTGATTATAAGGCAGTACTAGTGTAATAGAAGACATCACATATAACATTATTCAAAAATATTTTGCACAACAATATACAAAAATGTGGTTTCAATAACTAGGATGCATTGAGATCATTTCTGCAGTTCTGTATAAAATGGAACAATATCATCATATATTGTTCCTATTGCAAATTTCTCAGCAGTTCATTGTGCACAGGCAAATGGTGTACATATCTAAGTGCTTTATATTGCTTTTGAATTCTTAAGTTGATCTTTTTAAGGCCTGAGAGATTCTTGAACGAAAGAAATATTTAAAAATTGTGATCATCATATACCATTTGTACAAAGTACCTGCAGAACTAGAGAAAAAAAAACCCATGTTCATACCTACTTGAGATATCCTTGCATAAACAAGATACCTGTAGCTTTTACTTGATCTTCTGATTTCTTTATTAAAGCTACTTCATTTTTTGAGAAACTGAAGTAATTTTCTATATTTCTTTGGCAAAGTTACATAATTTTCATTCATTTATAAGATGAAATGATTTTTTAAAAAAGTTTTGGTAATTTTATATCAAATGTAATATAGTATCATATTGTAATCACAAACAGCTCTCTTTCAAGGAAAAGTATATTTAATTTACAGACATAATATGTCATAAAATTTAATAAGGTCTGATAGTTGCTGAGAGACCCCTCAGAGCCCAGCGTGAGGCTGAAATACCCTCCCTCCGAACATCCATTTCCATAATTGACTCGCGGGCTGCAATTCGAGATGGATAAACTGGACACTGGTATGTCTCTGCAGCTCTGTTTGGATCCTGAAGAGCTGGTTTCTCACTCATTAGCACACATGTGAGATGAACAACTGGGAGTGTAGCATATCCACTGCGTGGGGGTGCATCCTGTAGTTCCCCAGTTGTTTTCTCCCAGGCACATCCCCACATATATATTCCATACACAAACATGCCTTCCTGTGGTGGATCACGCAGCTGAAAGAACAGAAGGAATTTAAGCATAATGAGTGTACAATCCACTCCTGTGAATAAAAAAAACTAGAACCTTCATGTGCTGGAGTCTGGGATAAAAAACCCTGGACTGCACAAAGTATAAACGGGTACATTACCAATATTGACTTTTGATTTAGGTCGCTACAGGAATTTACCAACCCCAGAAGAATTATAATGGCAATGATGCTGCACATGAATTTTTTGTGGGGGGAATAATTAAAGAAACCCCCCAAAAATCCCAAAAATTAGAAAAGAGAAAAAGTGTACAAATAAATGAGCATTGTAGTTCATTAGGTGAAGTACTGCTATAAATTCAACTTATCACAGACTTTAGAATAAATATGCTTTCTTCCCATTAAATATATTTTGTAAGCTTTCACTTAGAGCACAAATGCAGATAAAAGAGTGAGGCAGATGGATGTACAAATGAACAAACAAAATACTCTGTTAATGATTATTAAGCCATGACACACACTAGACTAGAATTGAATGCACCCACTAGCTACAAGATGGCAGCTGAACATTCGAATCTTTTAGTACAGATGTCTGAGGGTGCTATTATTATCTTGCTGCCATCACTAATGAAAACTGTTCTCCAAGAGCATTAGCAGATGAGCATCTAAGAGCACCCTTGTTTGCACATGTGAGTGTTATTAATATGTTACTGCCTTCTCTCTTGGGAGCAATTCCTGTAGTGTTTTTGGTGGGATACAATGTCTGAGCAGAAGCTAAGGCATCCTATGCCCCAGCAGACAACACTGTAGGACATCAAAGGAAAAACCAATATTAAATTTAGTACATCACATGTGAAATAATGTCAGCCTGTAGCAGTAGTGCCTTCTCCATGAACAGGTATAATTCCCATAGTCAATTATAGCATCCCACACTCCAGGTAAAATCCATACTATCCTAAAATAGATCCCTTGGATCAGTCAATCAGAACTAGAGAAATGATCCTATGAATGGCTTTAGCAAAGATGGAAGGTGGCGATTTCAAGAAATCTGAGTGCAGCAAACTTTGAAGTTATACAAGACTGCCCTATGCAGAATTTGAAAGACATGAGATAATTTAGCCAAGCACAGTATTTCAATGACCATCAATTGTCACACAGCAGATATTTCAAAATGTTTTCTTGATCTAATATCAAGCTGGATAATAATAGTTTCTTCGAAGTAATTGTTCTCTCTGTATTTTGCTGTTAATTGATGTAATTCATCATTTATTGTATTGTATATGCTTGTAAGTTGGATCCAACTGCACAATACACAGACTCTATTCAACATACTCTGTGCTAGATCAGAGTGCCATCCCCTTCGACTATCACCCAAAAAAGTAGGCTCTGTTACTTTAGTTTCAGAAAAGCAAATTCTACAATCTAATCTTTAGCTTGGTGCAAAATATATTACATTATACATCTATAGCATGATTTCAATGGAAATGCAATTTTTTTTTTAATAAAGCCAGTTCATATGTCATAGTTTCCTCTTCATTGTCTTGAATCTAAGGCAAGACAAGAATTTAGGAAAAAAAAGTCTGAATCTCCAGTCCTATTGGCTAACAATTTGGCTTGGAGGAATTTTGACCATCCCCCAACAGAGAAGTGATTTCTCTGTGCAGTTTGAGTAATCCCATTTATCAAGCTACTGAAAGGATTGGATTATGAACAATGACAAGCATGCTAACCTTATGGCAAAAAAACAAAGGCCTTGGAGTTTTCTATGTAACTTTTTTGTGTGAGAAACTTGGGTTTTATAAAGAAGGATTTTAATATGACATCAATTCAATGCTGAGAATTTGGAATTCCTATGGATGCAAACTTTTTTTAATGGGATGTACGTTCTTGAAATTTGACAGGGAAACTATACCATGAAAAAAAGTTTATTCATGTTTTGATTTGCTTAAAAAGTGAAAATAAGATATTTTCTCTCTGTCTGGTGTAATGTTACTTCCCTCTCTTTCAAGACACACATCCATGTTAGGCTGCATCAGTTGGATGTACTTTTAGTTTGACAGTTCCTCATATTAACATTTTAAAACACATTTTAAAAGGCAACTGACTTGTTCGAATAAAGGAGAATGTTCTGCCTACTCGTTATTGTATCTACTTTTGAAAAAGGACATTTTTAATGGCAACTGACACATTTGGAGAATGTAAATCAAGATGACTCCGTATATAGTGAAATTTCATGAAAACTGGAGAAGAAAATATTTGAAGTTATAAATGGCTAAATTTGTACATGTCATATAGGAAATTCTCTATCTGTTCTGCTTGACTGAATAATCTTTTAAAAGGCCATCCAGTTATATAGTTCACAAATAGCTTGCATTTGAATCCGTTGGTGGTTGATTGGAATCTTTTTGCAATAGCTGATTGACATACAATGTCTGCTGTCATGGGGTCAATTATATATAACATCTGCTGTCATGGGGTCAATTACATATAACATCTGCTGTCAAGGGGTCAATTACAGGTAACATCTTTCAAGATGTCAACTGTTGAAGCATGAAAGAGGGAACTAAATTGGACTGTAATCCCATGAGTAAAAAGGTGTCAGTTAGCTTTCATAAGACTTGTCACTTACATGGTCTTTGTCTCGTGAGG
>JAECUM010092882.1:0-80710 GCA_016617855.1 Megalonaias nervosa | reverse complement strand
CAGCATTTTCATTTAGGACAACATGGACATCATTACAAGTCTTTTGGTGAAAAGCTCATGTCATAATGATCATCCATTCAGAGGTAGTAGTGACAACACAATCATCCATTCTGAAGTAGTAGTGACAACAAGATCATCCATTCAGAGGTTGTAGTGAGAAGATCATCCATTCAGAGGTAGAAGTGACAACAAGATCATCCATTCAGAGGTTGCAGTGACAACAAGATCCATTCAGTGGTAGCAGTGACAAGATCATTCATTCAGAGGTAGTAGTGGCAACACAATCATCCATTCAGAGGTAGTAGTGACAACAAGATCATCCATTCAGAGGTAGTAGTGACAAGATGATCCATTCAGAGATAGTAGTGACAACAAGATCATCCATTCAGAGGTAGTAGTGACAAGATCATCCATTCAGAGGTAGTAGTGACAACAAGATCATCCATTCAGAGGTTGCAGTGACAACAAGATCCATTCAGTGGTAGCAGTGACAAAATCATTCATTCAGAGGTAGTAGTGACAACACAATCATCCATTCAGAGGTAGTAGTGACAACAAGATCATCCATTCAGAGGTAGTAGTGACAAGATGATCCATTCAGAGATAGTAGTGACAACAAGATCATCCATTCAGAGGTAGTAGTGACAAGATCATCCATTCAGAGGTAGTAGTGACAACAAGATCATCCATTCAGAGGTTGCAGTGACAACAAGATCCATTCAGTGGTAGTAGTGACAAGATCATCCATTCAGAGGTAGTAGTGACAACACAATCATCCATTCAGAGGTAGTAGTGACAACAAGATCATCCATTCAGAGGTAGTAGTGACAAGATCATCCATTCAGAGGTAGTAGTGACAACAAGATCATCCATTCAGAGGTAGTAGTGACAACACAATCATCCATTCAGAGGTAGTAGTGACAACAAGATCATCCATTCAGAGGTAGTAGTGACAAGATCATCCATTCAGAGGTAGTAGTGACAACAAGATCATCCATTCTGAGGTTGCAGTGACAACAAGATCCATTCAGTGGTAGTAGTGACAAGATCATCCATTCAGAGGTAGTAGTGACAACACAATCATCCATTCAGAGGTAGTAGTGACAACAAGATCATCCATTCAGAGGTAGTAGTGACAACAAGATCATCCATTCAGAGGTAGTAGTGACAAGATGATCCATTCAGAGGTAGTAGTGACAACAAGATCATCCATTCAGAGATAGTAGTGACAAGATCGTCCATTCAGAGGTAGTGACAACAAGATCATCCATTCAGAGGTAGAAGTGGCAACAAGATTTTTAAGACAGTCATCATGGAACCCATGCTGAATGTACAACTGGCATAATATCCATTTAGTGCCAGAGTGTCATTCTTGGTAGCTCATACAATAAACAGCTGCTTGTGACCATTTCCTTCTTGCACAAAAAAAATAAAGTGATCTTACATGGGTTCAAGAAAAATTATAAGGATATACAAGTAATGGAACATTATAGGAATTTTAAATAAATATAGGGATGGCAGAAACGAAGGAACAAATGGACAGACAGATCAACATCCATTATTTTGTCAAAATATAATGAAGGCAAACATAAGCAAACCTGAAGACCCTTATAGTAAAAGTGACACATTATTTCAAATGTCATGTGAATTCTGTCATTTCTTTTGATACCATTGTTGTGCTTTTGCAGAAAAATCTATTTTTCTAGTTTATAGGTTCATGGATGAGCCATTGAGGTGGAGCTGGGTATTTATTTACTTCACATGACAATTCTTTATCACTGTCTTTAAATTTACAGTCTGTGACAATCACAGAATTAATTATACTGATATTTCCCAAAATGGTCAATGCACATTAAGTTGAAAGTTGCTAAGCTACCAGTATTCTAGATTCAATACTGGCCAAGGTAATTAAACACTATGGCTCCTATACCATGATGTGAAGTTCAAACAAAATGCAGGTATTCTATACAAAGCTAGAATCATACCATCAAAGGCCTGAAGATGAGTGACATAAATGTACCCCACTTCTCTTTTTGATCCTGCAGCCTTCTCATCCAACAGAACCTGAAAAAGATCAAGTCTGGAGATCATAATCTCTAAGCTTGAGTCAGAGTTTGAGACTTTGTCTTAACTAACCATAAAAGAGTTTACTGTCTCAACCAATCATAAAGAGTTTACTTTGTCTCAACTAATCATAAAAGAGTTTACTGTCTCAACTGATCATAAAAAAGTTTACTTTTGCAATACCACTTTTAATTGGCTGAGAGTAAGAAATCAAACTGCAAACTCTAGCTCAGCATTATAAGATTTCCCGGTCAGAACAATTCCAAGAAAGCCAATGATATTTATGTTTCAACAGGGGTAAATAGAAATGAAATTCCAAATGTCTGTAGGCAGATTTTCCCTTAAAATTTGTTCCAAGTGCATGACAATCCAATCAGATGATCTAATTATGATGAAAAAGGCTCAGAAGTGTCATTCATCTATTCCTGGTTTGTTTTGTTTGAGAAATTTTGCCACTCAGACAGCCAAAGATAACACGTGGAGAGATGAAAGTCAGATAGAAAACATGAACACATGCAGGAACAGATCCAGAGGGAGTCATGTGGTACTCAGTTTAAAAGTATGTTCTGGCTGGAGTGCCACATAGGTTCACTTAGCTTCCCCAGTAAACCTGCCATTGCATATATTCCTGAAGCAAGGACAGCAGAATGAATAAAGGGTGCTTAGGACTTTACCTTTGTCATAAGAAGTCCTTTGCAGGCCATGGCACATGTTCCACAAGAAACAGGAAAATACTTGAAATCAACATTCAGAATTGGATAACGACTGGCAAACATCAGGCCACTGTTGAATCCATAATAATTACTCCTCCAGCTGAAGACACCTACGTCATATATGATCCAGGGATAAACTTTGTGCAGCTCTTTTAATAATTTCTTGGAATAGCCTCTGTGGAAACATTCCTGAATGCACAGGAAGTCTAATTCTGGGAAATGAACTTTGACACCAGCTTCCAATGGTTCAAACTTCTCAGCATTCTTTCTATGCAGAACATGGTTACCTTTGGCAGCCAAGCCTCTAGGACTCAATGAACCATAATGCATTTGGTCTATTACAAGTCTCTCCCCAATTTCTTTAGCTCTTTCTGAAGTTTTGTCAAGGTTATTGAAGTGTGACAATGCTTCAGGTAAGAGACAAACATTCAAGGTTGCAACTGAAAATGTACCAAATAATTTTTCTGGACCTCTTAATCCAGACCGGAATCCAAGCCCAATTCTTGTGTTATATTTAGTATTTCCATTTCTGTGTGAATTGTGTTGCTTAGGATAAATATTATGCAAGTAAGACAATATGTAAGGTTTCTTAAACCTGTACAAAATAATTCTCAAGCTAAATGACACAAATGCAGGTGCAAGTAGTACAAGAAATGCTGCAAAATTAATAGGGACTTGTACTAGCAGGCAAGGCAAAATTAACCATGGCTTATTCCTTTCTGACGTGGTTAATATAAATGGTGCGAGAAAGTTATTGAAAGAATAAAAAAATGGTCCTAAAATAATCTCTGTTAGCTCAAACATATAATGCAAAACAGCAGATGGAAATCCATTCTCATACATTTCTCTTCACTGGTCGATTTGTATCCTAGAATCTTCCATTTACACAAAGATCTGAGTTTACTACAGTCTGTTGCTTCTTTTACACTGCATAAAAAATACTGCACTAACCCTGGGATGAAATGAATTTTTCATGTTACAAACCTGAAATTATATAAAAATACCATAAGTACATGTATATAAAATAAAATACCATGTACTCCACTTACAGCAAACTCAAATGTATAATGCAAATTTCTGCAAAATTAATGTACCAATATAAATCCAGACTGTCTATACATACAGCCAAAGTGATAACATGTATACAAAGGTTGATTTAATTTGTCCCAAATACACATAAATTAATTCATATGTTTACCTGTATATGAAATCATGTGACTTATTCATACTAAACTATTTTAGTTGCTCCACCTGAAATCAATACATACTGATTTGACAGTACTCTAAGTACATTTTATTTATTTATGATAAAATTTTGTTTACAAAAAAATATCTCACTGGTTCCCTTCAGTTTACCATAAAGGTTTCACTATAAACAATGAATGAATAAAGAATCTAAGATGGATTTTGAGGGGCTGCACCGGCTGCTATGCTGAACAAGTTACAGAACCAATTGTTATCTATTCGAAGTTTTGACATCAGAAATTTTGTAGTCTGCTGTTAGCATTTTACAGTACTCATTAAGTACATGTCAATAATGCTGAGTGATAAGTAATAATTGTGCAGTAACCATTTATGAGAGGCATTTGGTGCAGCCCCGCTAATATACACTTAAGTTTATAATATAATACTTTAATTTGCATGACATCTAGTGATTTAAAAATTGGAAAATTTTAGTTATGTTAATGTTGATTATCAAAAATATGTTGTACATGTACAACTTGTTCTTGCATGTGTTGGACCCAGAATGTGATCATGTTCGTGTTGGTCATGTTCAGCCAAGCTGCAGAGGGGGTTATGGTTGGTGGATTAAAACTATGCAACATAATAAGGAACCATCAACATTCTTTTAAAAGTGGCATTTTTGTTGGTTGGATATTATGGAATTCACTAAGTTTATTTAGACTGAAATAGTCTCCTCAGATTCAATCTGCACTGATAAGGACTATACAATTACAACAGTAAGCTTCATAGATCTAAGAAATTATAAAAATGTATGGGATACAAACTGGATATCATTGGTGTTTGATGGAGAGGCAAAAGCTGGATGGAAGTTATTTTGGTAAACTGCTCAAGTACAATCATGAAAATACCAGCAAATGTCTGCATGTCTTCATCCAATAGATATATTGCTGTATGCAGCTGAATAGAAGGATACTGCCTGCTTCATCCAGTGCCATGTACAGCTGGGAAGTTGCATTTACAGCAAAGGCTGAAGCATCTAGCTATCTAGTGCTAAATTAGCTGGGATACTGAGCATTTTGCAGTCATTTACATGCCTTAAGTTTTCAAACATAATGCAGGGATGAGATGGGGAGGAGATAGTGAAAACCAATTCAATAGTTCTAACATGAAAACACGCCAAAAATCATCTACATAAAATGAATGGCATCATTCAGGGCATCAGTTTTGCCTTACACCTGTGTGAGATATTGTTTTGTAACTGCAGACCCTGTATGATCTCACGGTGGCCTTCTTTGATACCTTGCCATTAAGGGTTCATCTTTTAGGTAGGGGCCTCAGTACATACAGATTTCCAATTTTCAGAACATGGCATAGTGATTGGCAACACACAAGTATTGTCCCATCCATCGATCAAGCATCAGAAGAAAATATTCCTCCAGCAGAGAGTTAAGATGATTCCAATTCCCAGGAGGAGGATGAACACGAATATACGGGAACATCTCTTGTTCCCATCTTTTTAAGTTCATGCTGAGCATGTAACAGATTATCTGTCTGCATTATTATCATTTGGCATCAAAGACTGAAACCTGTTTTTGATCTAGATGCAGATGTACTGAGTAAGAACCAACTTTATCAGTCACTAGTCCAAGTATCACATCCATGTTCTTTAACTTGTATCATATCCCCCCTCCAACAGTCACACCTTCAAGCAATATTTATAAGTGTATATGTAAGTTGAAGACAACATCAAATGTGACTTCTGTCTCTCACACTACTTCAACCTCAGAAAAAAGATTTCCATAACAACTCCAAAAATCAAAGAAATCCGAGAGGCAATGACACAATCCCAAAGACTAGCTTCCCCCCAAAAAAGTAAATGAGATGTAGCAAAAATCCCATATGCCAGGTTCCCTTTTGCTCCACACACTTTCGAGTGATAGCAATTTTGCAGTCATTTTCCATGCATATATAAATATATATATATATATATATATATATATATATATATATATATATATATATAGTAGCATAAATATATGTGTACTGTTATGCATATTTAATTGTGTGCTTAAATTTTGTCCATGATTGTAAGCTTAGCTTGTTATGACTCTATGGTCTTCAACTAAGTAACAAAGAATAGCAAAAACCAACAAATTTTGTAAAATTCAACAAATAATTTATTTCCCTAGAATACAAAATGAAAATTTTAAAAGTAACTTTCAGTTTTGTGAAATAAATTCCAAACAACCTTAAAAGTTCTATCACAATGAATTCCAGTGATGTTCCAAATGAATTCCGATACTGAATGTGCTGATATGCCAATAGCCTCGAATAGTGATTATGTGCTAATAGTCTTGATGTATCGCAATCACATAATCCAAAATATCCTTGAATGAATTCAAAATAATTCCAAGATAATAATTTACTCCTAGAGATAAAGAGCACTTGTAATTCCAATGAATAGTTGAAATAAATAAATAAAATCCTCTCACTGAAACACAACGTAAATTGATTCCTCTAAACTGATGTTAAGATATGAATGAGTAATTCTGAAGTAAACATTTATAAAAAAAGCTATGACACAATAACAGAACCAGGATGAGAGTAATTTTCCTATCAAATTTGTAAACAACTTGCTTCAACAACATTCTTAATTTCTAAATAGAGCTAAACCTTGAACTCAACACCAGTAAACATGTTTACCTCCTATTATTAATGATCTTAATATATAATCTAAAATCACAGAGAACTATTAGCTATGTAATATGTTGTTTATAAAAAACAAAACAAAAAGATGCGAGTAGTTATGTAGGCTCTAAACTCAATTACTGACCAAGGTCAGTTACATAATATTGATATACATAACATGTAATCATGGAGAAAAGCCAACACAATACAAATTAAATATACATAACATACAGAATGTTTACATAGATAACTTCTGTCTGTGATTTTAATTTGCAATTTGTATGTTTAAAGCATCTAAGTTTTGAAAATTCTAGCCCAAATCAGATTCACAATTAGCCTGGAATTTTCCATGGGAATGATTCACATCTAGGTCATTTGAAAAAGTGTTTAAATAGGTATTTGATAAAGAAATAATTCATTCCCATTTTAGATCAGTTTGTCAGATATAATTCACAGGGAATTATTTAATTAGAATATTCATTGGAATGACAAAAGTGCTCATTGACTTTTGGATTAATACACTATTATGATTTATTGTGAACTCATTCAAAGACTTTCTGGATTACATCATTGTGTGATATCAGTACACTCAAAGACTTTTGGAATTCATTTGTAACATTCTATATTTCTGGGCTCTGATAGGACATTTAGGACTATCTGGAACTCAATTCAGAAAAGCTTAATTTGTCTCCTGAATTTTCACTTTGTATTGAAGAGAAATAAGTTGCTAGTTGATTTTACTTAAATCGTTGGTTTCAATTTCTTTCTGTTACATATTTTAAGAGCTAGAGTCATAACATTACATAGTTTATTTAAATATATTACGACTAACAATAAGTCTTTTTAACCACTTGGGGAGGAATGTAAATACTAAAAATATGTATAGATTGTATACCATGAATTTGTGACATATTTGTCTGCCTATCTGTTCCAATTACTTCCTTCCAGTTAATAAAAAGGTAAGATAAAAGTTGATATTCCACATGTTTATGTGATTAAGATCATTACGGAATGAATTCCCCATTCCTGGGGGGAGGAGAAATTTAGTGATATTACCCTGCATCTTGATCACGATTGTATCATGGTTATGGAAAACAAAAAAACAACTTTACACAGCACATACATCAAGGAGCTTGAATTTAATAACTTCCCCCTCTTATTCTATCAGCAAAAGTTGAAACTGAATATACAGGAAGCTGGTGTTTACTTAGTACTTCATGTGATAAATTGTTCCAGTCTTTAACAGTATTCAGAATAAAGCTTAATTTAACAATACATCTGTTTTGGAATAAATTCTTTTGTAGTGTTCCCTCTGCATATTTCTGGTTCTACAATTTTATCAAGCTAAACATTCTAAAAGTAAAGATGCTTGGTGGTGGATGGTTTTGAAGAGAATGTTTTCTTTTCATGGTGGTTGCTTGAGTTAGGTTAGAATAGTACTCATAATTCCAGGTTAAGTTGTATATTTGGAATCTATTAAACTTGCTGGGTGTTTCTGAACATCTAGTTTATCTTAGAGATGAATTTTGGTGTGGATTCCATGCTGCACATCCAGCATACACTAAGATTGGTTTATGAGTCCCTTGTATACCTGTAGTTTCACTTAAAGAATGGATTTTAAGTTCTTTTTTAATAATTCTATGGTCTTGTGTGTTTTGTCAACATTTTGCTGACATGTTTACTCCAGATTAAGTCACTGGCAATGTTGACTTTCAGATATTTGATTGAAGTTAAAAATTCTGGCTGTGTACATTTATATATGTAGTTATACATGATGGTTTCCTTCTTTCTTGTGGGCATCAGCATATTGCATTTAACCAGCTGGAATCTCGTACCCAGGTGGTAGCCCATTCTTGTGGTTTGCTCATGTATTTCTGCAACTCTAAACTGTCACTTCTGGTGTTGATCTCCTGTTAACATTATACATCTATCTGCAAATAGCCTTATTCAAGATGAAATATTTGTTGAAATATCATTGATTTGGACTGGAAATAAAACTGGCCTGAGGACTGTATCCTGTGGAACACATGCATGTACCTTGGTGATTTGTTTTTTTTTTTTAATCTACTAAAACTGCATCTATCCAAAGAAGAATATTTTTAGGCACATCATATTTATGTAGTTTTGATTGTTGTAACTCATATGGAACAGTGTCAAATGCTTTTTTGAAGTCCAATATTAAAATATCAATATTTCCTTTCATCAATGGATGCTGACCAGTCATGTATAAATGATGTCAGTTGTTTCACAACTATGGTGTTTACAGAAGGCATGTTGTCTCTTATTTAAGGTGTTGCTCAGTGTTGCATCTGGTTGAAGTTCATGTTGTGAACATCCCTTCTTTTTGATTAGTTGAAAAATACTGTAAGAAGTGTGTTAATATTCCTGATAGTTCCTTTAGTATGTTTGCATGAAATTATCAAGACTTTTTCCACACCTTTTGCTGATATTATACATTATTAAAATTCTTTTTCATGTTCACAACTGGTGTTTCAGTGGGATGAGTCAAATTCTATTTTTGTAAAAACACTGGTGAATTCACTGTTCAGAGCTTGTGCATTTTCATAGTGTGTACTCTGCAATTTACACATTTTACAGGGGTCAAGCTAGACTTGAATTTTAGGGAGAAGTGACTTCTCCTTTTGGACAGAATAGGGAAAAGTGAGAGCTCAACTGGGAGAAGTGGAAGCAAAGCAAGAAACACAATATATATATATATATATGGATTTCAGCCAGTGGCGTAGCGAGGGTACTTAGCGCCCAGGGACAAAACATGAACTTGGCACCTCCTTACTTAGCGCCCAGGGACAAAACATAAACTTGGCACCCCCTTCGAGTGCATCTGAGATAACAAATAGTTGTATTTTCCTCATTTTGGTGCCCCTAGCACATGGCACCTGGGGACAACTGTCACCCCTGCCCTCCCCAAGCTACGCCACTGATTTCAGCAATAGTTTATTTTCAAGTACAAAAATTTTCTGAGTTATCTTGGCCATATGATTTTAAGAAGAGAATTCATAGAAACTACACTGTAACAAATTTTAACTGAGTAACCAGCTCACATTATTGTAATTGCATGTAAGTAAAAATGCTTAATTAACTACCCTTAATCAAGTTTTTTTTTGGGGGGGGGGCTAAAAGTTCACAAGAGTGGCACCTGAAACATTTCTAAACACGTTTGAAGCAACCCCTGCACCATGTACATGAGGGCAAATGCACACGTGTCTTCATATCATACTGTTCGTTTTAATCTTTTTGTTGCGGATAAAACATTACCGTAATATTCATACATAACACACTAAAATGCATAAAATTACAGACATGGCTCCTTTATAGTCGGTATATGAACTAAACCCTTCTTTCCAAATGAATCAACACAGACATGTGAGGCATCTATTTTTAGAAGGATGAGTTTTCGTAATGTAACCACTTGCTTTATATAGCTTCATTACAGTACACTGATAGGATTGCAAATTTATGGTTTTATTATTTGTCTACGTGTTTGTAATAATGTTAGGCATTGGTTACATAGTATTTGCTTCGCTGCTTTTGCCCGCCGTATTTTCACGAGTCAAGTCTGAAAGCAACTTTAACCATACTGTACAGCGCTTCTCGCGAATTCAACAACCCTTTCCCTTGGTAATGATCGCAGAAACTGGACTTTTTGCACTGGTCATGGCGGCAGGCTAGTTAATAGCCGGTGATGGGTAACTGATTGTGAACGATATTAATGATAACTGTGACTGAATGATGGTTGCTGTTATTTATCCATTTTATGTTCCAGTCTTTAATTAAAATTACCCTACCTAAAATCAAAACTTAGTGCTAAATCTATTGAAACTTATTCACGTCATTGTGAAATTAGACTTTACCCAATGATCTTGAACAAATAAAAATTTGGACAAGCGTTTGAATGAGCGACTAAATCTTTGACTGGTTTGTTAGATATACACCTAAAGGTTTCAAATTAATATTGAAAATTGTTACCGAACAATGTCCTGAATTAAAACACGTTCAAGACTTACATTGCAAAACACGCATCTTCCGGACAAAGCCAAAGTCGGTGTATTCATTCTGCGACACCAAGGTCTACAGGCGTTATTCTGAGCTGTAAGTTCAGGATTTTATTTGGCACTATAGTTATTAATCATGTTTCATAGACCACTCGAAAAATTTTGATGCATTTATTGCATATTTTAAACTTGCTGTTCCTCTTCCTCTGGTATAGTAATTTTTTTATAGTATACTCATAGTCGTATAATGTAATACGCCTCTCCTAATATTGTGCTTTTTAGGCGACCTAAAAAAAAAAAACCCGCAGATATATCAGGGGAGGCGTCTTTCGTTGTAGGAGCGGCCGCACGATTCACCCAAAACCACCCAAAACCTGCCCAAAACCACCCAAAACCACTCAAAACCCGCCCAAATCCATTACAAACATGAAGTAAATTAAACGAAGCATACTAAAAAAAAAACAAGAAAACCTTTGAAAGAGTATTATTTTGTAGAACCAGACGACAAAATAGGCTGCATTTATTTTTGATATAGGTTGTAAACATGGAAACAAGGGAGACAAATGTTGCTATATTCATCGCCAGTGCTGGTTATCAAAAAGACCCAGTCAATAAGTAAAAACGGCCACATTGTGAAGTAAATAATGGACTACAAGTGACATTCATACCAACGAGGATAAAAACAATAATATATACACCACACTGTAAATGTTCTTTTTCTTATTAGCAATTGGTTGTCGCTACGGGCTTTAACGATAGATTGTATTTCTTCATTGCATTTTATTTAAATTCTTTTTAGAATTATCTGAAGTAAATAATTGCCCATCAATGCCATAACTGTCAAATGAGATTAACACAACATTACAAAACAACGAACAACTGAATGTACCACATAATTTCTGTATCATCGGTTTCAGATTTCTAGCAAATATGGCATGCCTCGCCGCTAATTAAAAAATTATAAATATGTACAAAGATTATTGTTCAAAGTCTTATCAAGTACAGTTTTAAAACATGAAATGAAGTGTATCAACATTGAAATGATGAAGTTCAACTCAATTGTATTTTGCATGCTTTAAAGCAAAGCATTAATGCAATCAACATAAAACAAGTAATGCTTGCAACCTATGTAGTAGGTAACTAAAACTTCCTAAAATTGTACAATTATAAACATTGCAAAGAATTTTTATATAAAACCAGATCAAAAACTGGAACAATGGAAATGCGTGGCCATTCATCGACATTAGGCAAGTATATTTCTAGTTCAATTTGCACAGCTTAGGTCAATGCTCGCTATTATCACCATTTCTTTTGCGATGTTCGTTTCGTCTTTGAATGCTTTCTTTGCCCAGGTTTGCGTCCCGCATCTATTTTCGGCCGGATGCATTGGAATTTTCCATTGGATGAATGTATGTACTTCGAAGTATTGGAATTTAGTTGCTTTTGTAAAAAATTTGTAAAGAGTCTTGTCTTTTCTGCTGATGTTTTTGTGTGCCAAATGGTTTCATCAATTACATATAAAGAGGAAGAGCCAAATAAATTATAATAGACAGAGCCATATAGTGCGCGACGCAAATATATAAACTGAGTTTGAGTTACACTATATAACCTGTTAATTAATTCGGGTATCTTGTGTTGTTCCATATCAGCAACCTGCTTAAGTTTATTGTTGATAGATTCCGAGTTGTTGTTGCTCCAAAGACTCGTGATAGTTTTGTTTTCTAATGGCGAAATTGGGATATTTTTTTAAATACATTGGCAGATCGTCTTCTCGTTTTGCAAACTCAGCGTCATCTTGACTGAATATTAGACCACAGTAGTAGAAGGAAATGATGTTCCTATCTCAGATGAGGATTCTAGCTCAGAAGAGGTTCCTGGACCAAATTTTTTGATCCAGATCCTCTAGACTTATTTTGTCATATTAAACAATATAATATTATATAAATAATGGATTATTATAAATCACCAATAAAAAGTGTTGGATTTAATCTAACAAACAGATTTTTTAAAATATTCAATTCCATTAAATCAGCTTCGAGATATACTGGCATACAACCCAACATAATAAGCGATTGTATTTAAAAAAGTTGGTTATCATTTATCAATCAAGTACAGATCAGTATGGTTGTTTGCTGACGATGACGATGAGCGAATAGCGGGTTGGACAACTGATCCAATGTTATTCATCGACAATATGGTTGATGTTTTATTTGACAATGATATTTCTTTTTTAGCTCAAAATAAGGTGACAAAATAAGATGATAAAATATATTTGTTAGGGAAAGGGGGTCTCTGAGATAGAAACAACTCATTTTCCTTCTACTACTATAAATAATAAAAATAAAAATAATATTCCTCAGCGAGGAATGTTTTTGTAGACGGCACAACACATAATTATAGTAGCATATTTACAGCAAGCAAAATTACAGCATTATATATAAGGACTGCACAACATATAAACTTAATTCTAACTTCTATTCTATTATCTGTTTTAATTTTGTTAATATGATCAGTAACCAAATCATTTAGAATAGCGCCATGGAATGTTTCGTAAATGACGCGGTGACTGTAATAACCAACTCAATCAGTTTTAGTTCCACAAACTGTTACATGTAAATAATCAGTGTTATGCAAATTTCCTAATACTATTTTTGTTTTTCTACTTCGTATAATTCCTTTGTCAGAGGCCTCATACAAATCAAACACGGGATGCGGTTGAAATTCATCTTGCAAAGAGAGATTTTCGATATTGTCATCGCTAATCGAATTATTTACATGATAAACTTGTCCGTCTGGAATTTCACCGCAGAACAAAGTATAAATAAAATCTTTCCTGAACATTTCAACACGTTCCGCATTATCACTTTTTACTGAAATTTTTATTCCAGCTGGCGTTGGTATACCAAACGGTTTTTCATATTTCATATGGATAACAGATCCAAATGCATTCCCAGCATAATGATTATAGATTGGATGAACATGATACTGCGTTTGTTCTTCTGCAGTTAGTCAGATGTATTTTAAAATTTCTGTCATTATTTTATATAGCATTTTATATCTCTAACTGAAAAATTTTAATAAGCCAGTTAAATGTATTAAATATTACATAAATATAATGTTAAAATTACAAGATATTGCTAAAAAGAGCCTTATAAAAGCAGAAAAAACTGCTACTGCATTTTCTGGTTAAGATAACAGTTATAAATTAGATAATCAAAACATTTTAGCAAATTTTAACTCCACAAATTTATTTCATCTTTCATAATGTATATTTCGACAACGAAATTGCCGAACCATATTTAATGGCTAAATCACGAAAAATATTAGTTGGAATAAATATTTCCTCAGTCGCTGATGAAATACATCAGGAAATAAATAAAAAATTGGAGGAATTTACTACATCAGGATCAGGTTGGAAATTTGAAATGATAAAAGAAGTTTTATTTCACACAATGAAATAAAACGTACTCCGCGGTAGTTCTTATGTTGATCTCCCTCAAAAATTAAAAACAAAAAATGCAGCATAAAAGTCAAAAACTAGGATAACGAATGTTATCGTTGGGCGATTTTATCTGCTAGACATCCTCAAAGTTGTAACTGTGATCAAGTTGAAAAATATTTGCCGTACAAAGATGAGCTAAATTTTAACGGAATAACTTTTCCAGTGGCAGATAATCAGATACCAAAGTTTGAAAAACAAAACGATATTTCAGTAAATGTTTTCGGATTAGATGAAAAAGAAAATGTTTACCCAAGATATATTTCAGCGACTGCTACACAAAATACAATAAATTTATTATTTTATAAAGGACATTACAGCTGGATAAAAAAAAAAAAATTCTACTACTGCCATTGTCTTCACTGAAAAGCATATGAAGTATTGATTTTGTGACAAGATCGTCACATCCATGTTTATGCAAAGAGTACCGAATGTTGTCTTTAATATGCTTAGTGCAATATTAAAATACTGCATTACAAAACTTGTATCTTAGAGCATTTGTCAGAGCTTTTTCATCGTCTGTACCAAATATAAACTTATCATCTCCAATTTTTTCACGAATATGCGAAAAGAACTTGTAATATGTGTTTTCGGCTGACTCCCAATGAAGACACAGCGGACCTAAGTCAAACCTTGATTCATTCATAGAACGACAGGAGACACACACACACACACACATATATATATAAAATCAATTACAGAATATTCTCACCATTCTCATTCATTGTAGAACACACTACTTTTTATCTACTCACTAATTTGATTTTTACCGCCATCTATAACTTCTGTGGACCACCGCTTTGTGACAACATGTACTCAAATAGTTTGGTTCGCACAAAAAATGTTGTTTTGAAGACAATTTTTTTGCCTAACATTTGTATGTATGCATTTACAGATCCTCGCATCTGATCGCATAAATGATTCACATGCGCAGAAGACTGCTTCATCATTATCATTAAATTTCAAGCAATGACGATATTTTTAAATGCAGTGACATGAAGTATAAAGAAAATCATGGATCAGCAGTAATTTTCACTTCATTGTAGAAATAAAAAATCAGTACCTTTACATGATTTAATTTTTTAAAAATTTTTTTTTGTATTTAAGAAGAAATATAATATACTGCTATAGGCCTTTGCGACAACAAATTCTTAACAAAGACAATAACAAATATATGTAAAAATATTTATAATATCATGCACATGTTATTGTTGTCATCCACATTAATATATATGGCACACTGTTGGTCCGTTATTTACTTCACAATGAGGCCATTTATACCTGGAACGTATTGACTGGGTCAGCCTTTGACTTCATAACCAGCATAGGGGATCAATCCAGTAACTTTTGTCTCCCTTTTGTCATTTCCATCCGATGTAAATACTAAAAACGGCATAATTTATCGTCTGTTTCATCAAGATAGTACTCTTTCCACTGTTTTCTTGTGGTTTTGGGTATGTTTCATTTGATTTACATAATGCTTGTGGTGGATTTGGGCAGGTTTTGGGTGGTTTGGGGCAGGTTTTGGGTGGTTTTGGGTGAATCATGCGGCCCTTGTAGGAGTAAGTATACTCACTACACTCCCTACATGGCCGTAATGCAGATCTATATGTCACTTATATGCTAAATCTTTCTGCTGTCACTGCATGTATCAAGATTGGTCGGACAGTAGACCAAAAAGTAGCTCTCCTTTTTTTTCTGACATTTCTTGTAGCTACCAGGAATGTCAGGAGAAAAAAATGGAGATCTGCAAGTTGGGCTAGGTCAGACAGTATTCGAAAAATAAGTTCCAGCTGATGTCAGAATCAACAAATTGTTTCAAGTTTAGCTTCTTCCCACCTACATTAGGGACTTGGAACAAATTAACGTCAATAATTGCATAAGCTCCTGACTTGGTATCTCACAAGCAGGAGCTTTCCAATATCATATTCTAACGAACTAGTCAGCTACAAGTATGACCTAGTGATAGTCAAGGCAATTCAGGTTGAATTTCATCAGTCTCATCACCACTACATTAGCCGGGTTGGTCTGAGTTTGAAAGTATGAAAATGTAGACTGACACTCTTTTACTTTATTTATGCCTTTCCCATCATTCTGTTTGTCCTATTGCTACCCTCCTTCCTTTATTCTTGACCACAAGCCATCTATTGCTTGATAGTTAAGTGTGACTGCATCAACATATTTATAGATAGATAAAATATAATAATTGTAATTTTTGTTCGTTTTACATCAGATTCTCTCCCAAGGACCCCAGGCATTGAAGCTAAGGATGACATCTACACTGCACATGGTCTCCATCACAGGAGTCTGATATTTAATATATATTTATAGTACAGATATGGTTGTTTCTCATTGATGTATATTTTTAGTGCAGATAAGGTTATTTTTTGTTGTCAAAATTTTTGTCATATTATTTTATTGATAAAATGTCAGACTCCTGTTGTCTCCATAGGTTCAACAGTAAATTTGCACTTAGAGTTTAGCAGGAGATATGGTAACAGATAAAAAGAGAGAGTATCACAATATTCTTTTTTTAATATGGTATAGTTTTTAATTAAGTATGAAGTAAAATTTTTTTTTTAATGGTAGATCCATTTGTTTTCTCTACAAGACACCATTATATATGTAACTATAAAAATCTGTGTTTTTAAAGAAAAATTTGTATATGCGATATGCAAGTCTTTTATTTTCAGAAAGATTCCCTTAGCCCTTAATATGGCATCAGCTTTAGGAAGTGTTGTTTTGAGTGAAGAAAAATTAAAGACTCTAATTCATCGAGCAAAACAATGGGCACTTCTTTATGGTATGTACACCAGATGCCTTTATGCCAGTTTTTATCTGCAAATGAATCAATATATTTCTATGGATGAGTCTTGCACCTTTTTTCATGTTGTAGAGAAATGTTTGATGACCTCTTTATAAGTAATGTTATGATTTTGTATTTCAGGTTTTGAAAACCATGCACTGTAAATGCAGTATTAATACATTGTAGCACTGTAACTACAATAATAATACATTGTAGCACTTTTCACCACAGAAACCTCATATTTCACATGTCCAAGCTTTTATACAGCAAAATCAAAGAGATTGGAAATAAATACTTGAATTGCTTTAAAGCTGCATTCCTTCAAATATATTTTTTACAATAATATTAAAACAGCACAAACTGATTCTGTGTTTTGCCATTTACAGTATTCGTGTACAAGCTCTGTAGAATGTACATCGCAAATTTTAATATGAAATTTAAAATTAACGTACAATCTGTTCTTAAAAAGGATGAAATGAAGGCTTTACTGATATGTCAAGGGGACAAATGTAAATGATGAGTTAAGTGAAAAAATTTGCAGATTCTTCTTTTGAAAGATCCTTCATGGCATCAACATACAAGGATGCCAGCTATACGGTATGCACATGGCAGATTGCATAAAACCCACATTTCTCCATCAAATACATTACTTATTCCATTTCATTAAGATAACTTTCTCTTCTACCTGCATATCCAGCCTTCCAGGAAAAACGAAAAATTCCTTCTGAAAATATATTGACAAAGGGAAGCAACTCTTACATGTTAACTCCTCTTTCTACCCACTAGGTGGTCACTGTTATACCTGGATGTATCAGTTGTAACTATTGCTGTCATGCTGAAAAGATGACCTCCATAGAATCCATTTACTTTTTCACTTCAATTTCAAACCATACATCTTTTATTTTTATTGGTATAGCGAGTCACAATGTTGTTTTATATGATGCACACAATATTATTGTAAATTTTGGTGAATTTATTAATATTTTCACATTCATTACTTTTACGTGTGATTTAGATTGGTAGCATTCAATTTCATCAGAGAAATTTTGGGGCATGATTGTTACACTTCTAAGTCATTTTGATAATGTAGTTTGCACTATTTCAATTTATATATGCGCTTGTTTGTTCCTTTTCTTCATAACAGCAAAGTGCAAGAGGTGTAAACAATTTGAGGTTGTCAACAATGACACAAGACATACACCTGCTTCATTGATTACTCTCATGGGGACTGTCAAGATGCTTTTTCCACCATCCATGCAGATGCAGAGACAGCACCAGAACATAATGTATCCGTGAATACACTAAAATCATTGATTAGTCTCGTGGGTGATGTGGAGATGCTCAATCCACCCTCCATGAAGATGCAGAATAGTGCCAGAACATAATGTATCCATGAATACAGTGGAATCATTGATATGTCTCATGGGTGATGTCAGGATGCCCTCTCCACCCATTGCAGATGCAGAAACAGTGCCAGAACATACTGTATCTGTGAATACAGTAGAAAGCACAGGTGGTTCTAATCAGACCTTGGAATTGCATATAATTGAAAAATTGGACTTTCCCTTGGGAAATTTGAGCTTGCCCCAAACAATATCCTAACAGGAGTAAAACATAAGATAAAATAAATCTTATATATTTTTAATCAATTTTTTGTTCTTGCCTGTATAAGATAGCAGATTCATCTTATCATCTCCTGTAATTATCACATAAACAACAGATCATAAACACTGCTTATGGGTGCTACATTTGTTTGGTACATCGATCACGCTTTCAACAAAATCCTCTGGTGGTCAATGTTATTGGTGAGTGCCCTTTATTCCACATACATGTCCAAGAAATCTTATAAGTTATATTATTAACAATTAACACGCACTCACATAGAAACTAGTGACATGCATCAAAACAATCTGACAAGCCAATTGTGTTGAGTCAGCAAGCTCACAAACTCCCAGAGGCTAGGTTAGGATCTGGAAGTTGGCTAATCCCTGGTACATACAAATATTATGATCAAAATGTAACTGATGAGTTAAAATATAAATAATTATTTCTTAATTTTCAATGAACTTGCTTTAAAAAGTAATTATTCACATTATGTGTCTGCATGAAAAGATGGAAGACTGACATTGACTACAAGATTTAATAGAAGAACGGTACATAAAAACACTAAATAAAGGCGCTGAAGCATATGCTTTGACAAGATCGCAGGATGTAACTTAAAGCTATAAATGGAACATGACCCCATTCCCCCTGTCTCTATTAATTGTTTTTTACTTACCCATGAACAAGTAACTTGAAAACTTGAATTTGCCCAAGCTGAATTTGAGCTTGTCTCAGTGGGGCAAGTGGATTTGTAAATCTCCGATTGCTATAATTGTGGTATGGGATCTATTTATGTAGAACCACATCATGATACAGGCAGTGTAGATTTTCTGGAATTATGATAGATTAAAATATGATTAAGCCAAAATCTAGAATTAAGGAGAAGTTTAAAATATAAAACTGATCCAGCATGATGGAATTTATTACCGTACCCATAGTGTAACAGGGAGAGTGCTATAAGGAAGACATTATAGTGCAGGACTGCTTTATTTACAGTGCTAAAGCATACATCGATTTTATTTTTTCACTTGTAGGTGTGCAGATGCGGAAAGCAGAGGACCCATCCAATCCAGCCACGGTTGACTTTGCTCCAATGACATTATTCCCCAGTCTTCTTCCAAGGGCCATTTTTGAGGAGGCTAAATCCCTCCAGATACATTTTCAAAGACTGATGCATAGAGCAGCACATGATCATGCATTCCTTGTCAACTGTTTCAAAAAGTATGCTTGGTTTTAGTTTCTATTCCGCTTGCATGTTTTCTTATAGGTCCTTAGGAGATAGTTATTCCAGTAAGCTTATTGTGTTGCTCAATAAATTTTCATGATTTTTATTAGCATGTTTATCTGCTTGTAAAGTGCTCCCAACTTTGGAATAAATATACACCCGGCTCTGCCATCAAATACTGTGCCAACAAATCAGGGTCTATACCACTTGCAGTAGATGCATGCTACAATTTATACATGCATGTAAATATTTGATAAGTAATCTTCATGCCATATACATGTATATATTTATTTGCTTATTGCTATCAATGAGGTAAAGAAACCAGAGTACCCATCAAATACTATGGCCTTGCATAGATAACTACATTATTTTTGCATTTGTTGGAACTGGCAATTGAACCTAGAGGTTCAAAGCAAGTTTATTACCACTGTACTATCCTTGCTTCAAGATTGACATCAATATTTACACTCTGCTAAGACTCCTCCCAAAATTCAGACATGTGATTGGTAATTGGTCACTAATTTGAAATTACCCAATCAGATTTAAGAATTCTGAGTTCGACTCTTAAGTTAGAATGTAAGATATTATTTTATTCCTGGGGTCTAGCCCCATCATACATGGAATCATTGATAATGTTTTCTTTTTTGCTTATATGTACCTTGTACATATGTTTCTTTCCCAGTTATATTTTCCAATATATTCGGAATATTTGCCAGTGATAATGTTAATTTCAGGATAGATAATTTGCTTAGTTCAGGTTTCCAAAATGCTAATTTTTGATGGACAATGTGCGATTGACAAGATGAAATGATCAGGTGCTAACTCAGCATGTTGGACATTTGTCTTAATTTTCCCATAATTACATTATGCAATTATTCATTAATATAGTTTTTCTGTTTAAATACTATATGTTTCCAAACTGTATGATACTGCAGGCATTGGGCTCTGGGACTCCCACCACTCAGTCATGAATCTGGATTGTCTCCTTTTACCTCTGTGGTATCATGGATGAATTTCTCATGGCTCCATGGGTTGGGGGACCTGACAGGCTGTTGGCCCTCCTCATCTCCTTCTCTGCCTTCGTTCATCATCATCATCATCATCATCAATCCCTTAACCCAAGAGGTCGTTGGGGCACCACAGTTGACTTTACAACCAATTCTCTCCATCTTTTCCATTCTCTACTGCCCTTTGGGAGTCTCCAAAGCCCATGCCTGTCCACTCCTTAATGTTGTTTTCCCACCTCTTTTTCTGTCTGCCTCTTCTTCTGCACCCTCTCACTGTGCCTTGCAAGATTGTTTTTGCCAGTCCAGACGATCTTGAGACATGACCGTACCATTTTTCAGTTTGCACTTTTTTACAGTGGTCAATGGGTCATCATAGGATCCGATGGTTCGTTGGATCCTGTTGTGGACTTCTTCACTGGTTACATGGTCAATGTATGAGATGCCCAAGATCTTGTGGTAGCATCTCATTTCGAAGGTTTGAATTCTTCTTTGTAGATCTGATGTGAGCATCCGTGTTTCACAAGCATACAGAAAGATGGATATGACAGTCGAGTGCATCAGCCTTATTTTGGAATCAAAAGCAATGTTGGTATCTTTCCATATTGGCCATAACAACAGCAGCAATAACAAGGTTGAGACCAGACTGCCTTCGTTATCTAAGAAAAATGAGGGTAGTCACCACTCTTCTCCTGAATAGAGGGGATTGTCACTCCTCTTCTTCAAGGAGAGAAACATAATGTGTTCTTTTGATGTACTCCATAATTCCTATTCTTCAGGGAGGGAGAAATGAAGAGATAATCCTGTCTTGCCCCATGAACACAGACATCACGATGAACTTACAGTCCTTGTAGACTCTTGCAATTTCCAAGAGGATCCAATTGTGTCAGTTCCTTGACCTCTTTTGGGCACCCCAAACTATGGATATGGCACTAGAAGTTCATGAAGTTTGGACTTTTCAACAGTCTCCCTCCATCAGAGACCAAAGCCTTCTGCCTCTTTCAACCCGTTGAAGGTGGTATATCTGCAACCCGCTGCAGTAGGGTTTCTGTGATTATGAAGAATCCTTGAAAAAAATCTTGAAAAAATATTATGACATGGAACGTAATGGAAAAGTGATGGAAAGTGGCCAAAAACTGAAAATCTCTACTTGTTTGTCAGTCTGTAGTATTAAAGTGGATGGACCAGATGGCTGTAAGGGGAGGAGGAGGAGGCCATCTTGACAAAAAAGCTAATTATATGGTCATCTTTTTTATTATGTTGATCAGTGTTATCTTTATTTCATGTGTACAGATCAAGCTTTCCAGCCTTGTTGTCATAAATGTCAAAGAATTTATTCATGAAAAATAATAAATTTGTCATGACAAAATCTTGGGAAATAAAATCAGATTTTTGAAGGAACCATGCTTCTAGAGTCATTGAGGCACTGTCAATATTGTCCAGTGTGGTGCTTCACTTCAATAGGGATTCCACTTAGATACTTCAAAGGATTTGCTGAAATACGGATAACATCTGTCGAGGGCAGTGTTGATTGATGCGGAAACTTTATTTCAGGGTTTATATGCCTTCAGTCACTTCCAAAGATCTGAGGGATCAACAACACCAGTTTGCAGCTGTGGTCTAGGCAGTAGAATTTGTTTCACTAGGAAGACTTTATATGTAGCTTTTCAAGTTCCTGCTGTTTGTGAACTGGAGATCTCAAGGGCACCACTGTCAGCTTGTATTCCATAAGGATCCAGATTTTATCAATATCTGTGGTGATGGTTAATATCAGAATAGGTTTCTGGCTGGAGTTCCAATATGTGCTCCAGAACTTCCCTCCATCCTGTACACCAACATCTCAGATTCAGGGTGGGGTGCTGACCCAAGGGGGTAGTCATGCAGGGCAGGGGCCTAGAACCCAAGGGGCAGGGCTTATGGAGTTTCCTTCATATTAACAACCAAGAAATGCAGGCTGTTTTCTACCACTACAGCAAATGTGGCAGATGCTGAGAATCATCCACCTGTTGTGCATAAAACAATGGCTTGTCATGTTTGCTATGGACAACAAATCATTGTGGCATGCCTCAGTCATCCAGATGGCACTCATACCTCTTCTCTTCTCTTGGAGGTTTGGAACCTCCTCCAGTGGACAGCCTTTGAGGTTATCGCTCTCAGAGCCTGCCACATTCCAGACAAGGACATGCTTTCCATACACAATAATCTCAGCACCAATTGGTAGCAGAGACACATTTTCACCTTTGGGGGAAGCCAGTAGTAGTCTTGTTTGAAATGAGGTCAAAGAACAAAGTACCAATTTACATCTCTTCAATTCCAGACAAGAGGGCATGGATGGTAGACATCATCAGTCTGAAGTGGGGTAATAAAAAAAATGGATCAAACAGTCTGGACCACAGTTTCTCCATTCATCCACTATGATAGTGGTTCAGTGATCTCCTTGAATTGTTGGTGGATGCATCACTGAGGAGGGAACTACTGTCTCAGCACAGAGGGTACATCATGCACAACAAATTATATATGCTCCACTTTCATCCGTAGCAAATGTCAAATGATCCATCTGCCAAAATCAGTTTTCCAGTAAGGATGCCAACCACATCACCCAGACTAGAAGGCAGTCAACTTTCAAGGGTTTACAATGGTAAATGGAGAAAAATCTATAGGAAACACCTGAAGTCTTTCTGTCCCTGTTTAACTGCATTTGCAGAGTTTCTTCTTTTTCTTTTGGAAGGAAATGACTTTCTTAGTCTCTTCCATTAAAATGTGTGGAACTGCCATTTCTGATACTCTCAATAGACACCAACTTAGGTTCATACCCTTATCTTTCAGAACTGATCAGAGATACTTAGAAATTTATTTATCAGTGATAAAGGGTTGTTTAATGGCAGCTGTGGTTCAGTCTCTCATCAGGTTGAAATTCCAGTCTCATTTGGAACTGTTTTGAAGATGATCAAAGCAGACTTATTAAGCATCACATTTCAATGAGTACAAATCAAACACGAAAAGAAAGAGTGGAAATCATTGCTTTCTTACTCTCAAAGGTCTGGTGACCTAAGTGGTTAGAACATCTGCCTCCGATGCAGTAAGTTGCAGGTTCAAACCCCAGCCAAGTCATACCAAAGACTTATAAAAATGGTACTAACAGCTGCCTCACTTGGCACTCAGCATTATGAGGTTTGTGTTAGGACTGGTTGACCTGGTGTCAGGATAATGTGACTGGGTGGGACATGATGCCCCAGTGCTAGACATCATAGTAAACTGTCACACTGCAGAGATCATAGTGATATTACTGAAAAATTGTTAAAGTTATG
The DNA here is from genome assembly GCA_016617855.1 of Megalonaias nervosa. Classification (NCBI taxonomy): domain Eukaryota; kingdom Metazoa; phylum Mollusca; class Bivalvia; order Unionida; family Unionidae; genus Megalonaias; species Megalonaias nervosa. The sequence goes on along the minus strand of JAECUM010092882.1, from coordinate 56,603 downwards.
TTAAAAATCCAAATCACGTATGCACTTTCAAAGGTACCTCTAATATTTCAGCAGCTATCATCTTAAGGTGGATTATTCAATCAAAAGAGCTTTTCAATCTCACAGTGAGAGAACATTCCTTTAAGAGAATCAAAATTTTTGAGGTTAGTGCTATTTCTGACTCATTCTTGTCTGGATGATGTCATGACAACTGCTTTCTGGTGGTTTCACTCTGCCTTTGCTTCATTTTAGCTTTGTTTGTTTAGTGTCACATCAGAGCAAAGGCATCGATGCATTAGACCCAACTGTGTCCACCCAGCAAGATGTCAAGCCATCCTCCAGTCTGGTAAAACTGATTTTAAGTCTGTAATATTTATCTGCTCCCATTGCTGAATTTATCTCTTCCCTCCCATTCTATTCAGTCTCTGTCTAAGCTAATGAGGGATGATGTTCTTTATATTGAAAGCAAACCATCAGAATGTGATCATTATGTTTCTATTCTTACATTTTGGATTACCAGTTGGAGAAGGGAATTCACAATGGACTGAGTACTAATACCAGGAAAAGGGATAGTGATACAGTAATGGCTTTTAAGTATGACATCATTAAAACTAGTTTACCACCCCCCACCCCAAATTATATTTCTTGCAGGGAGCTATATAATATCGAGGTACATCTTCGTATATTTGTTTTTTTGCATTTTCAGCATCTGTGTACTGTAAATTCAGAAATATCCATGAGGGATTTAATTTCATAATTTATACTGCATAACAAATATAAAAAAATTAAATCCACCACAAGACATTTTTGGGATTGGATATTAAAGTAAAAAAAATCTGACTCCAGTAAGTCTTCTCTTTGCAAATTCATCCATTTATTCTGAAACCACATAATTTTGTCCCATGAATATTCCTTTTTTTTTTTTTTTACCTCTTTACCTCACATAATATTTTTCCATAGACCTTATGTTTAGACTGCTGTCTGATTCCGGTCTTCTTAAAATGTCAAATTGTTCAAAGACACAGCTTGACATAATTGAGATTAGACCTTAATTTTGAAAAGAAGAAGAAGTATGTGTACATTGATGTCATCTCATTTATCTTTTAGTGTCATCCAAGTTGATGAGTTTACCAGAAGGCTGTGGGAAATCTATCTGGAAGTTCAAAAACAAGGGTTAGCCCAAGTGAGTGAAATACCATACATATCTATAGATAAGTTACATTCTAGGTTATTGACGGATGCAGTCAAACCTGTCAACAGCAGCCAGTCATGGGAAGAGACAGACCGGTCTTCATACACATGTGACATTTGAAAGCAATGTCACCTTTCAGACTTGTTTCTTGAAGAAATACCATGCATTGAACACCAAAATTGTTATTATTTTTGTTGCTGCTGTTGTTGTTATTATTATTATTATTATTATTATTCCAAATTTGATAAACTGAAGCAAATTCAGTGTAAAATTAGTTCTCAACTGCAGGTAATCTTTTGTGATGAAAAAATTGAATCTGGTAAATCAGCATACTACCACCACCCCCAAACACACACAAAAGGGGGCACTATAAGACTGATGATTTACCTCAAGTATTTACCAGTAAACATTTACAATTAACAAGAGAAAGATAATATTGCTAAATTTTTCCTTGAATGTAAGTAAAATAAATTTTAAAACTGAATCTTATAGCAACATGTTAAAGACATTCCCAAGTGTTATAGTCTTTACAATGAGTGTGTGGGACCCCAGGTGGCCAAGTGGTCGAAAGCATTTGCCTTTACTGATCACTTCCATCTCACCTGTCTCTGTGGGTTCGAGTCTTGGACTCCACCAATATGGGTATGTGAGAAAGCTTGCCAGTAGCTTCCCATGGTTCGGTGGTTCTAACGGGGGTTTTTTCAGGGGTTTTCCTCCACCAGTTGTACTGGCCACCATGTATAGCATATCTTGCACTGAGAAATGGCATTAAACCCAAAACAACAACAACAACAACAGTGAGTGTGTTATGATTAATTGCCATCTTAATGTCCAGTTTTCATTAAGAGAATGGTCACCAATGTTAAAGTTACATAGAGACCTTAATTACACGTATTTAAAATCATAAAGAGATCTCAGAACAAAATAAATAACAGGGATTTTCCTGAGTTCTTCCTCCACCAATTATACTGGCCACCATCTTGTTCTCTGAAAGGGCATAAAACCCAAAACAACAACAACTATCCATATACAGATAAGATTCAGCTCAGAAACAGTCAACAGATCGATGCTTATACAGGGGATGCATCTTATGAGGATTTTGATTTCATTAGAGCCCTAGCTGAGTGGATCCAGAAGAAAGAGATACAGACATTTAAGTGTTGGGTAAATAATGAATTATGGTGATTCCCCCCTCCCCTTTTTCTCTCTCCTTTTTTTTTTTTGGTGACAAGGTGGAAGTACCCCCATTAAATAAAATTCTGTCAGCATGTCTGAGTAAGTGTTATGTCTCAAAATCTGATGAATTTTATGCTATTCTCAGGAGTTCCCAACAGTGGCGCAGAAAGTACATTTGTTGATTTTATTCATGAAGCAAGTTGAAAAAGAAAGCACCTCCAGAAATTCTGACACAGTTTTCTGAATTTTGTATATTAGTTTGGTGTCAGAATGTTTTGTTTTTGAATGTTATGAAATATTGGCAGCAACTTTAAAAATAGTCAGCATTGCATCAAGCAGTGTTTCTTTCAGGGCATCTGTAAGTTCCCAAATTTACAATGGCCTGACATCCTAGAAAGCACATGGCTTTATTGACTGGCCAATGAAAGGAATGTTTGTATATTTTCTCGCCAAGGTTACATCTGTGTAAAGAACATATTTACTGGTACTTTGCTTGAAATTCATGTGGAAACAGAGTGTCATGGCTGGTTTCAAGAAATTTAAATTTCTTGCAGAATAACCAGTTCCCTTTCATGTCCAGTGTTAAGTCTTCATAAATTTCAAGTTTTTATAACACTTTGTGATCTTGGATTGAAGATGATCAAGATATTGGATGATTCTGGTTGAAAGTGAGAGCTGCAAATGTTGATATTTTTTTATGTTGGTCAAATGGTGATATCAGGCCCATCTGAGACTCTTGTCTTGATTTGTTTTTATATACCCACCATAAGGCAGAGCATATAATGTCATGATGTTGTCCATCTGTCTGTTAACACTTCGGCTTTTGCACATCAGTTGTCTAGACTTTGTGGATGGCTTGCAGTTGGGGCTAGGAAGAACCCTATTGATTTAGGACTCAGTGTCAAAGTCACTATGATTTAAAAAAAAAAAAAAATGGTTTCCACACAATAACTTGATTTCTCCACCATCTTGAGTTACCAAACTTTGTGTGTGGCTTTTATTTGGGGTAAGGAAGAACCATTTCAATTTTAGGATCAAAAGTTAAAAGTGCAAGGTCACTGTGACTGGAGAAAAAAAAATAGTTCTGCACAATAACTTGACTTTTTCACCATCTAAGGTTACCAAACTTTGTCAATGACATTTGCACTTGGAGTAAGGAAGAACCCGTTGATTTTGGGCACAAAATGTCAAAGATCAAGGTCAACATGACTGAAAAAGGAATAATGGTTTGTGCACCATTTCTTGAGTTTTCCAGCATCTACAGTCACCAGCTTTATCGATAACTTGTGAAAAAGAAAATGTAAATCAAATCAAAACTTTTATTGCATCAAACATAATCAGAGTTTACACAGAAAAACTAAATATAATACAAACACAGATTGTTCAGACTTGCACGAAAATGGAAGCAATATAATTGCTAATAAACACCCATGGGTAATATTTCATTTACATGCAATATTTTAAATTATTACAGTCAGGATAACTGTAGATAAAAGTATTGTGTAATGAATACAGTCTTGAAACTGATAAACACAGTGCATACCATATAAGCAATTCTAAACAGGAATAGCAGAATGAAAACTTAAAAATATTTGAATTGACTTTATACATATTAGACATTTCATTTTCCAAGGTTGCCCTAGATTTATCAAATTTTCTTGGATGTCATGTTTATAAGACAACCCCTACTCTGCATGAATGAAATTTTCAGTAAATGAGTATATATAGTATTTTATTCATCACAATGGGGGGCCGGGGGCTAAATAAGATTCAAATAATTTCTTGTGATATAAATTTTTAATGACTCTTTACTTCACTTTCACAACATGCTAAAGCAACTTGCACACTAAATCTCTTGTACTACCTTGGAACCCATTTATTCACATTATTGTTTAGTGTTAATTCATGTTGCAGCCATTATCATTGGGACTGTTCCGGAATGATTTCATGATGGATACCAAAAAAGCCAGATTTGGAAAGAACCCATCGCATGAGGTGCCTGATGGATTAGAACTAAAACAAATCGAGTTCAATGCCATTGCCTCCAGTTTTGGTGGTCTAATTTGTGGACAGCTGCCAGTACATAGGTAATAATTGTATCAGTCATTATATACTTTATCACTTTTGAAAGGGCAGAAAATACCTATTCTCCATTATTCTTGGAGAAGTTAAAGATTTTATTGAAAAATTAAATTTTGTATTGTTCTGAATTTTATAACAAGTATAAAACAAACAAAAAATACAGGACTTTTTGTGTGGATGAGATTTTACATTTCAGGTGGATAACCAGTCCCATCTAATGAAGATTCCAAATATTTGTGCCATTGCCCTAGACTCCTAGAATGAGGGCTATGGATGTATGAAATCTTCTTGGGCAGATGCATAGAATATGAATACTTTGATAGAATATGAATGCTTTGCTTAAGAAAACATTTTCTAAGCTAAGATTTAAGAAAGAGAGCTCTTGAAGAAGACTTTTAAATTTCACAGTGCCATTTTATCCTTGTCTGTGATTTTCACTCAGTCCATCCCAAGGTTTTGACACTTGCTTTACTAAGAATAGTTTATGTTTCTGATAATAAGCATTTCTATATTTAGAAGAAGATACTGCCTGAAGGAATGTGGAGGCATTGCCTCCCATATGTTGGATGGTGTAGTCACCCCAAGTCCTTGACTGTTTTTTTCTTATCAGCAGAGGGAAAGTTTTTGTTGACACATTTGTCTGATCACTGTGTCCACATTGTATGGTGTATTTACTTTCTTGCAGCACATGCAGCCAGCATCCTACTTTTTTGGTCATGTGACATAGCACAGCTTGTTTGGTCATGTGACATGGCACATCTTGTTGGTAGCAGGCAAATATATGACAAGCCAGGCAGTGCACTTAGGTCAAATGATGTAATGTTTTAGTGCAGTTGGAATTTGACTATCATTAATGATTACAAAAATCCCACATCTTTTGTTTTTGGTTGCATTTGGGGTAAAGAAGAGGTGGCTTGATAATAATAATAAAGAATTTGTATTTTGTTAGTGACTTAATGATGCGATGTTGTCATTACACCAAAGAAGGAACATTATGGTAATTGACATTATTCTTGCAAAGTGAGGTTGATTATGGGAGGAGCATCATGGCTTCTCCAAGAGTGTTAAAAATTCCAAGAAAAAAGATAAATGCACCTAAACATCTAGGATTTCATGGGAGGAAAATAATTAAAAATTCAAATTTAATGCCTGGACTCCATTTAAAGATAGATATCAATCCCTATCCAAATTGCAGGGCATATTATTGGTGTATCCAAAAATATCCTCAGTTTATAAGCTCAGTGTTGCTACAGAAAATCTGAGATGAAATAATTTTTACCATCTGATACTGAACATTGTTCATTTTGAAAATGTGGTATCCTATTTTGTGTGGATGTCCCTGAGGGTGTTCCATTATTCTTACTTGAAATTCCCATTTTGGTCCCACCTACATATTATCTGCAGTATGTATAGCAGGTGAGTAAATAAACAAAAATTATATTTGGTACAATGACCTCTAGATTTCAAAAATATTTGATGTTTGCATAAGGCTTTTAAAGATTTTGGATTTTTTTACTTACAATGATTTACCCATGAAACTGAGTTTTTCTTTAAAAGCAATTTAAGAGCTCATTGTACCAAATGTAATGCTAATTTACTCACCAGCTACATTTGGCAAATAATATGAAGGTGAGATCAAAAAGGGAATTCTAAGTGAAAAAAAAAACAAACATGTCAGTGACAGCTGCAAAAAGCAGGATGCCCCATTTTAAAACAAATGATGTTCAGTATCAGATAACAGAAATTGTTTTGTCTGGCCCAGAGTTTTTAGTAGTAATACTGAGCTTATAAACATTGATACTTTTGGATACACCTTTAACTCACTCTACATTTCAGATAGGGATTGACATTTATCATTAAATGGGAGTCCATGCATTGCATTTAACTTTCTATATTTAGCTCTGCTGTTAAAGGGCCAGTTAAGTTCTATAAGGGACACTATTCAACTTTATATTTTAGTAAGAAGTGATTAGATATTTGACATACCATTATCCAAAAATTGGTAATTTTATGAGTGAATTAAAAATTGAATGCAAACAGAAGCAGAATTAATGCAAATATAATTCAGAATGAACACAAAAGAAATTATGGTTACATTTTGAAGGAAACTGAGAATTCAAATGCAAAAAACATAGTGCAGGAGTGATGAATGATAAATAAAAACAAAATATGAATGCATTGCATGAATAGATATAAAAACCTATTTGCCTGTATTACAGGCTGCACTAAATTTCCATGGTAAAAAGCCTTTTTGCTTAAAAATCCTCATGCTTAAAAGATGTTAAACATTTTTTATTCAGATTATGTATTTAGTATTTGCATATTAGCATATATAAAAGTAACATGATTATCAATATATCACAACTTTATGTTTGTATTATATGAGTTTCTCCAGTACTATTAGTACTTTGATTTCAGAATACCAGTTTGTGAGATCTGTCTTGTCATTCAAGTTTTCTAGAGTACCAGTCTGTTTGAGATGTGACTTGTCTTTTGGGTTCACCAGAGTTCTAGTCTATTCACTTATACCAAAGCTAATAATTTGCTGTTTATTTTGAATGAAATAATCTATATTGCATTCCAAGTTCAGGTTTTACTGCAAGTGTATTTTATTATAAAACACAACTTATTGGGTTCTGACTTAAATTTTTACATAACATGTCAATACAAAAATATCTTGAGGAAATCTTAGCATTAGAAATTGTCCATTCTTTGCAAAGAAGAACCCAGGTAGTGAGACTGAAAAAGTCAAAAATTTCTGAGGCTTTTCCTTATTCTGTGAGATATGACATGCATTTTTTTCTTGACTGTAATAAATGTATTACAACACACTAACATAATATTTGGCAACATAATATTTGGCAACATAATATTTGGCAATTTAATCTTATTATATCTAGGCACACCCTGGCATCTGCTGAAGTAGAAGTCAAGGATGGACAGGTGAGGTTTTTTTTTTTTTATTTTTGATTGGAGGATCTTTAATAACCACATATGATTTACATTTCTCCAGCTAGAAATTTGTTTGAAGAGGGTGAGAGAATAACCTTTTTGGAGCATGTTTAGCTCTACTGGTCATAGAACAAAAGGGCTTATGTGAGGGATCTTTCAACAATTGTACAGCATCTGTCCTTCATTGTCCACTATCTGTTAGCTCAAATTATAGCTACCCCACCCATCTTTGTAGCTTTACTGGTCATAGATTAAAAGGGCTTATGTCTTTCGACAAGTGTGTGGCATCTGTCCTTCATTGTCCACCATCTTTAGCGCAAATTATAGCTAAGCCCCCCCTTTTTTTGGTTCTACTGGTCATGGACCATAAGAACTTATTGAATGGTGTATTGTCCATTGTTCGGTGTCTGTCCATTTGTTAGCATAAGTTTGTTATCGCTACTTCTTCTAAAATACTTGTAGGATTGTCGAGAGAACTTCACACAGACATTCTTCCAACAGTCTAGTTGATCCTGAATGAAAATGGTAATGCCTGGATGGCCTATATGGCTATATTGAAAAAAATGCTGTCACTACGTAACTGAATGGAAAGTCATATTGACATGGGGTATTCGCCAAAAAAATTCTTATAATGTCTAGTTGGATTTGAAATTAAAATGGTGCAGCATGGATATCCAAAAAGGCCTAAACAGCCATCATCTTGATATTTATTGCTTTTCTTCCTAATTGGACAGGCATAGCCACATTGTTTTTTTCTTGAAAACACTTCTTAATGATGTTTGGTTTGTCCTAAATGAAAAAGGTGCTGATCTAACATCCAGTATGGTCCTCATGGCAGCCATCTTGAAAATCTTGTTATTGCTACTTCTGAACAGAAAGTCATATCAACACGGGTTTTCACCAGAAGGCTTCTTATGATGTATAGTTAGTTATCACTGAAAATGGTGCAGCATGGATATCTGATATGGCAGACAACTGCCATCTTGAAAGTCCAGTTAATTACTACTGTTCCTCAATGGATGGGCATTACAGCATCAGGTTTTCACTAAATCAGATGTCACTGATTGTGACTGGTTGGTCTTAAATGAAAATGGTTCTGATCGGATATCCAATATGGCCACCATACCAGCCATTTTGAAAATCATGTTATTACCACTCCTCCTGATGACTAGTTGATCCTAAAGATGCTGATATGAAATCCAATATGGCCACCACATCAGCCATCTTGAAAATTGCTATGTGACAACAGAAATGTATATTGACATGGAGTTTCTACTTCTAGTTAGTTCTGAATTAAAATGGTGCAGATCTTTTTTGAAAATGTTTTTATTGCTACTCATCCTATATGGATGGTCATATCAGCATGGGGGGCCCCAAGTGGCTGAGTAGTCTAAAGCACTAACCATTACGGATCACTGCCATCTCACCTCTGTCTGCGTGGGTTTGAGTCTCGGGTTCAGCCAATGTGGGTATGTGAGAAAGCTTGCCAGTAGCTTCTCGTGGGTCGGTGGTTCTTCCTGGGGTTTTCCTGGGTTCTTCCTCCACCATTTATACTGGCCACCATGTATAGCCTATCTTGTGCTGAAAAATGGTGTTAAACCCAACAACAACATATCAGCATGGGGTTTTCACCTTAGAACTTGTTGTGATGTTCATTTGGTCCCAAATGAAAATGGTGTTGATCTGACGGCCAGTATGGCCACCATGCAACACAAAAATATCAGAGATCATTTTGACACTCATTATTTTAAAAAAAAGGGCTTATCTTGAATTCCAGTAATATTTGTTCAGCCAGTAGAGCAAATCCCCAGAAAAGATATTGTTTACTATAAGGATGAACACCAAAATTTACATATTTATCCGAAGGTCTTCTTGGTCCTCAGTGAAAATGGTGCATGTGGGACATCCATATGATCCCAATGGCATCCATTTTGAAAATCTTGTTATCTCTATTTCTTGTAAATGGTCATATTGATATGGGGTTTTCACTCAGAGACTCCTTATGATGTCTGATGGGTCCTAAATGAAAATGTTGATCTGACATCTGAAATTGCCAGCATGGAGGCCATCTTAAAATTTTTGGTTTTGTTATTCCTCCTGGATTGTATGGATGATTTACCAACATTGGGTTTTCACCAAAAGAACAGTTATAATGTCTGGTTGGTCCTAACTGAAAATGGTGTTTATCTGAAATTCAATATTGTTGCCACTGCAGCCATCTTGAAAATCTTGTTATTGCTACTTCTGGATAGATGGTCATATTGACATGTGGTTTGCACCAAAACAATTTATGACATTTAGCTGGTCCCAGATGAAAAAGGTGTCAATATGAATTTGATATGGTCACTACATAAGCCATCTTGAAAAGTTTGTTATCACTAATTCTTCTAATTGGTAAGTCATATTGACATGGCATTTTCATTAGAAGATTTCTTTTGATGTCCAGTTGACCTTAAAAGAAAATTATGCCAGTCTGACATCCAATATGGCCACCATTACAGCCATCTTAAAAATCTTGTTATTGCTACTTCCTGACAGTCATGTTGTTCCTCTGCAAATATGCATACGGGTGTGGTCTACTTTGTGCTGCTTCCTCCACATTATGATTCCATGACCATATAGCAGACTGCACAGTACTAAGTGAAATGCAACTGAAGTTATTAAGAACAGTTAACAGTGAATTATGTTTATACTACTTAATATTAGATAGTAAATAGAATTACATTTGTCGCAGTGTCTTTTTTTAAAAAATTTACAGCAAACATCTTTTTGGCCACATTGATGTATGAAAATATGTCTACATATACGTTAGGGGGCCAAGTGGTCTAAGGTGCTTGCCTAGACAAATCAATTACATCTCATCTCTTTTCATGTGGGTTTTAGTCTTGGCTCATCAAATGTGGGAATATGAGAAAGCTTGCCAGTAGCTTACTGTGGGTTGGTGGTTCTTCCCAGGGTGTTCCTCCAGCAGATATACTGGCTGCCATGTATAATCTATCATGTGCTGACACATGGCGTTCAACCCCAAAACACTAACGTACTTATACATCATCATCTGCTGATGTCTGTAATAAGCTCATGGAGCATTGCAGTTAACTATTAGCAAAAATATTGTTATAAAAATTTTTTTTCTTAAATTCTAAAGACTGAAAGCAATGAACATGATCAAGCAGAATCCTGCTTTGTTATTGCTAATAGTCATAGAGTAGAAGAGCTTACATGATGACCTTTCATCTAGCATCTGGTGCCCATAAGCACAAGTTTTTTTTATTGGTGCTCCTCTACAATGAGGATTGCCTCCAAACTTTACAGTCACATTCATCTCAGGGTCAAGTTGGTCCTAAATAAACATAGTACTCCATAGGCATCCAATATGGCAACCATGGCAGCCATTTTGAATATATTGTTATTACTACTACTCCAAAACTATCATAATATTGACATGCAGTTTTTCACTGAAATACTTTAATTAGTGTGAAATGAAAATGATGCTGATCTGAAATCCAACATGGCTGCCACGATGGCCATTTTGAAAATCATGACGCTACTCCTACTGGTCAGATGGCTGTATTAATACTGGGTTTTCTCTAAAAGACCAAATGGCAAATGGTGTCGATCTTGCATCCAAAATGGCTGCTACAACTTATGTCTTATGATTACCACTCCTCATAAATTGATAGTCACACCAAAATTGGGTTTTTCAACAAAAAAAATTCTTAGGTGGTCTTATTGGTCCTGAAGAAAACTGGTGCCAATCTTGGCCATCAGTTAGTGCCCCTAATTATAAGATAGTCTTCTCTTGGATTTCTGGAAATTCTTATTGGCCAGTAAAGCAACAGTGACTCATGTTAAATGGATTTTCCAAAATATCGTGAAGTGTGTAAGGCTTGACTGTAAGGGAAAGGTGGAAGCCAGTGCTAGTTCTCCGTAGTTTGAATGATAGAACCAGGTAAACTTTTGTGTGACAAGCACATTTCATTGGTTTTTGTCCAAAAAATAGTTTTTTTAATGAGTTTATTTATATAATCTGTCTATTTTATCCATATTTTGCATATTTAGCTATTATTTATTCATATATTTGTATCACAGATCTCCTATAGTTTTGAAGAATTCCTATAATATTTTAGTCAATAGACACTTGACAGTTTGTGGAAATAATTGGACCTCTTCCACAAATTATAGCAGAAATGAAAATTTAATTTTTACCAAAGCCACACAAATTGATGTAAATGATTTCATCATATATGAGCCACAGAAGAGTGCTTGATACAAGATGTATGAGCTTGTTATTAAACTGTTGTCAAATTAAAAACTTTTATTTGACATGATCTTGTCTTTTCTTTCCCCATAGTTGCCTGAAAACAAACCTGCAAGAGGCCTAGCTGCTGGTCTTCTTAAGGCATGGGAACACTACTGTGTCAAGAAGTATGTAGTAAAGAATATGCAGTTTGCATATGAATATGCAGTATGAATATGACTATGCTCCCAGTTTGCACATATTTTGACTTGACCATGTCTCACTTTCATGCGAATCAATATTAACAACTAAGCAGAAAAATGCATGTGCATCATTCACATATATTCAACTGGGATGAAGATTTAGGCCCTCACAGAGGGATGGATTTGAGTCATGTAAATTCCAGATACACAAGGTTTCGCTGGAATGCAATAGATGCATAAATTGGGGGTTTACTGTGCTATATTTTATAGTATTGGAATCTGAGCACATGTCCTTTTTCCCCATTATCTGTACATACGCCAGAAATCTGTGAACAAAACTGTGTCTTATTTCAGTACACTGTGCAGTTGATTTGTCTTATTTATTCTAATTTTGTACAGCATTTTAACATTCCCTTTAGCTACAGATTGCACTATGTAACACAATTTTTGTTCCTAGGTAGCAAGTGTTATTTTGTAATTGCTTATGCCTAAAAAGTATATAAAATGGCTATTATTTCCCACAAACTTTGCTTTTGTGACCAGGACAGTGATATTTTGAAATTTACCTATTTCCAGTGAGAAAATGGGCAAATTTGTGTCTTTTTGTTCACATAAAGTCAGAAAAAAACAACATATAATTCAAACTTAACATGTATTTATTCTAAAGTAATACAAAAATGACCATAAAAGATTTAGAAGTGAGTAGTTTTTCAAGATTTACGATTATACTGTAAATCACTTTCATGAATCAGCCCCCAAATGTAGTCTCCTATCATGTTCTCATTATACTGTCCTTGGTAGCGGCGTTCAAAGTCCAGTATATCCTGGTGGAAGCGCTCGCCTTGCTCCTCCGAGTATGCTCCCATGTTTTTTTGAATTTATCAAGATGAGCATCAAGAATATGGACTGTGAGGGACATCCTGCAGCCCATTGTGCCGTAGTTCTTCACCAGAGTCTCAACCAGCTCCACATAGTTTTTGGCCTTGTGATTGCCCAGGAAGCCCCGAATCACGGCGACAAAGCTGTTCCAAGCCGCTTTCTCCATACTAGTGAGCTTCTTGGGAAATTCACTGCACTCCAGGATCTTTTTTATCTGTGGTTCGACGAAGACACTGGTTTTGTCCTTTGCCTCAGACAGCTTAGGAAAGAAGTCTTGAATGTACTTGAAGACTCCAGACTCCTTATCTAGAGCTGTGACAAATAGTTTCATAAGGTCCAATTTGATGTGCAGTGGTGGCATCAGCGCTTTCCAGGGGTCCACCAGTGGCTCCACTTGCCATTGTTCCTCCCCACAGAGAACTCGGTCCACTGTCGTCAGTCCCATCTGTGGTAGTGCGCCTTGGTGTCCCTGCTGTCCCAAAGGCAAAGAGAGCAGGGAAACTTGGTCAAACCACCTTTGAGACCCATCAGGAATGCCACTATTTTGAAGTCTCCAATGACCTCCCAGCCATACTCATCATACTTCAAGGCATCCAGCAAGGTCTTGATGCTGTTGTAATCCTCTTTGAGGTGCACAGAGTGAGCCAGGGGAAGAGACAGGTATTTGTTACCATTATGGAGCAGCATGGCTTTGAGGCTCCTGGATGGGCTAGCAATGAAAAGGCACCACTCATTCTGGTTACAGATGATTCCGATTGCCTTGAACAGACTGGTCACATTGTGGCAGAAGCAGAGCCCATCTTGATGGGTGAAGAAGCTGGAAAAAGCTTCATGATGCTTCCTCTGATCTGTGACTTGCAAACTTTCATCCAACAAGTTCCACTGCTTGAGCCTAGACGTCAAAAGCTCAGAATTGGACTTGGTGAGACCAAGATCTCTGATCAAGTCATTTAGGTCTTTTTGGTTGGAGTAGTATGGGTTTCTCTTCTTGGCTCCACCTCTGAAATTGTTATCTGGATCTACAACGTCTTCCTCACTCTCTGACTTGCTGCTTTCTTCTAAACACAGCTGCTCTCTGTCCGGAGGAGTGGATATGGGGAGCTCAGGGCAGTGTGGCACCGGGGCGATGGGTGAAGGAAGGTCCGGATACATGATAGCAGGTGCATACTTGCCAGTCCGACTTTTGGAAGGGTCCACCATGCAGAAGTAGCAGTTGCTTGAGTGGTCAGTGGGTTCCCGCCAAATTCTTGGGATAGCGAACTTCATGGCTCTCTTTTCCCCTCTGTACCATCCTACAACAATACATATATTTCATCCATGACTATAGTGTAAGAGATTCTTGCAACATTTTTCATATATATTTTTTCAATAACATTGAAAATTGTAAAACATTTTAAAATTAAAAACTTTTACAATTTTAAAAATTTTAACAAATTTTATAACATAAAATTCCGAGCAACAATTGTCCATCTTACCTTCCAGAGTTTTTTTGTGGTGCTCACAGGTGAAATGAGGTGACCAGGGTTTGTCTTAGTCCCCAACAGGCATGCTGAAATATGCCTTGTAGGCCTCACACATCTTAGCAGATGCTTCCACGGAGTACTTTTTCGCTCTTGTCTTGGTGAATTGGCCGCAGACATAGCAAAATGCATCTGCTGGATGCTTGCAGCCTCTTGATGCTGTCTTAGAAAAATGCAGATATGTATCCACTTAGGCAGCTGGAACTAAACTGAACTTGTGGGCTTAAGGCCCCTGTATTTATACTACTATTTATATTACTAGAAAGTTCTAGAAGTTACTCCAAGTTTACTCAGCACTGAATCTATCTGGAATGTTCTGGAAAATAGGTAAATTTCAAAATATCACTGTCCTGGTCACAAAAGCAAAGTTTGTGGGGAATAATAGCCATTTTCTATACTTTTGAGGCATAAGCAATTAGGAAATAACACTTACTACCCTGGAACAAAAAAAAAATTTGTTACACGGTGTTGTTATTAACACCAGAAAACAAAATTATAGAGGTCTGTCATAAATAAGAAAATTCAGTTGTACAAGTATTGTGGTCTATAGATGTGTATACAGTTTTTGATGCATCCAATAGTACCAGACCTACACTATGCACCGACAGATCAGTTTGCATAAGACCATGGCTATAATGAACAGCTAGACTGATCTGCCAACTGACAGATCAATTTACATAAAATCCTAGTTGTAATAAACACCCACAACTAATCTGCCTACTGACAGATCAGTTTGCATAAAATCATAGCTGTAATGAACAGCCACAACTGATCTGCTTACTGACAGATTGATGTGCATAAAATCATAGTTATAATGAACAGTCCAGACTTATCTGCTTACTGACAGATCAGTTTGCATAAAATCATAGCTGTAATGAACAGCCACAAACTGATCTGCCTACAGATGGATTGGTTTGCATAAAAACTTAGCTATAATGAACAGCCTAAACTGATCTGCCAGTACTTAGTGCAACAACAGATTGGTTCTACATTGTCATTTGGTGTTGATCACAAAAATATGATAGTTGTCTCTTGCTATTATGTACTCAGCATTATAAAATGTTAAACATATTACTAACCTAGCACTATCTTTGGTATAGTGAACCTAACGAAAATGCATACAGTTTTTCCTTTCAAAAATCTGTGGCAAAAGACATGAAACTGAAATCCATATTTGTGTACAACTTTGTTATTTGTACATGTAAATAACTTACTTGTACATGTAAATAACTTACTTGAATCCAGATTATAAATTGAATCCAGATTATAAACAAAAATTATTACAGCTACCTACTCATTCTAAAAATGTGGAAACAAACTTGATTTGAATCTCAGTTGTCCTGAGTTTGAAATGGTTAGTGTCCTTTCCCCTTCCTTCTTACAATCATTTGTGTCCTATGGAGTCTGAGATTTCCTCCATCTTGGGTAATGCCAAATGCTTCTACTGAGACTATAGAGTATTGGTGTACTTAAAATTTACTTTTTCTTGGTGAACTAATGTTTTTAGGCTGTCATGATTGCTGTAATAAAAGATGAATTTTACAGAACCAACAAAGAATGATTCCTCTGGAAACTGTAGAACTCCTTCTGCCAAAATATGGAAACTGTAAGACTCCTTCCCCAATCTGTGGAAACTTGATGTCTCCTTCCTCAATCTGTGGAAACTGTAAGACTATTTCCCCAATCTGTTGAAACTGTAAGACTCCTTCCCCAATCCACAGCATGAGCATCCACAAAAAACATTCTGCAAATCCATGAAAATTTATACCTGCAAAAATAAATGAATTCATTGTAATTTGTTAGAACTTGTTTAAAGCAAAATGTTTTCCTGTGTCATGCATACACCTGTCTTTATCTGACTATCATAGGCCTGCTCACTTTTACAGAATGTTGGCAGATACTTTTTTAAGATATCTTTGCTTGATAATAAGCCCACCCAACTTTTATTATGCTGAACCCTTGGGCATATCAGGACTGATTAAATATCATGGCCACACATCCTTAATTATTCATTTTCAAAGTCAGAAAAGTAAAATTTTCCAACACACAAGTAAGGGACTGGTGCTTTTTCAAAACAAATCAGGAAAAACACTAATTTTATGTTTCAATCACTTTTTCTACCATTATCTGGAGGATTCATGTCGTCAGGGCATAATGAATGCTTGAATCTGTCTCCCTCCATTTATTCATTCACATCCTGGGATATACCACACTTAACATCTTCTGTAACTGTCACATGTACATATGCACTGCTAATGCTTGATTGCATATTGGGCCAAGCAACCAAAAAATTATTGGCCAATCAAAACACTTAAACACAAAATAAACTCTGGTGTGATTAATTAGCAGTTTCTTATATGACCTTCTTACATTGTGTTTACTCACTCCAACTGCTTGCAAGTCGATAATCTTTGATTCAGTTCAGCAAGTCAGTGCAATTAATTAATTAATGGCTCTTCATCGATGTGTATTGGGCAGATTATTATTGAGTGTTATACTAAAGCTGAAATTGAACTGATTAAATGACAGTAATTATTCTTTAATTAGTCCGGGTTTTTCTATTATACAGGGGATCACTTTCCATATGTGATGTTGTGTTTGAGGGGAAACTATTATGCTAATTAGGCAGCTGTCTTTGTCTATATTTAAATGACAAAATGTATGTTATGATCACTTTAGAAGTAGTTGTCAGATGAAGTGATCTTTACTATTTGGATAAAATGATGTTACAAAATTATTTTTTCATAGGAAGGTAAT
Source organism: Megalonaias nervosa (assembly GCA_016617855.1). Taxonomy (NCBI): domain Eukaryota; kingdom Metazoa; phylum Mollusca; class Bivalvia; order Unionida; family Unionidae; genus Megalonaias; species Megalonaias nervosa. The sequence continues at coordinate 39,626 of JAECUM010092882.1, read as the reverse complement.
AATGAAAATTCAGAGAAGAAACACTGACAGGAAAGAGGCGGGATAAAACATCAAACACTGACAGGAATGTGGCGGGATAAAACATTGAACACTGAAAGGGAAGTGGAGGGATAAAACATTGAACACCATTCTAAGGCAGCTTGCCAAACTCAAGGGCAGCAAAAATATCAAATATGACAGAAATTTTCAGCCTTATTGGGTTGATAATTATACATGGAATTACTGACTTTGCAGGAAAGATGTTTTGCACTTGCAAACAATATCCAAACAGATTATTAACCATATAAATTCAGGATTTAATCACATCACATGACAGTTTTGGACCTCATAAAGCAGCATGACACTAAGCAGCATGTTAGCACTTCCAACACTCCACTGTAAAAAGCCATTTTAAAACTAAAAGAGAAGGAAATTTAAAAAAAGAAATTAGAGCTCTCTTTAACACAACCTAAACCCTATCCCAATATGAAAAACCATTTTCAGATATGGCAATGCTCTTTTACTTTTGGGTGAAGAACAATGTTAAACTTGGCACTACACATGAGAACAGTCTCTTGGAGAAGAAACTGTGTGCTGTCAGTTGATCAAGACTTGAAGCAAAGATGCTTGAAAAAGATTGAATATCACTAGATTCCTTTCCATTCATGTTGATGGAAGGACTTACGCTACAGTGACAGAGCAAGAATTAGTGTATACATGATGCCCTGACAATGAAAAACTTAAAAATTAAATCCTTTGAAGAAGGAAAAGAAATAAATATGCTGTTGATTATTTCTTTGGGGTGTTTTTGATGGATTAAACTGCATACATCTTGTAAAAGCTTGACAAGATATTGAAATTTTGGGTCAGATGAAAAGGTAGGTGGGACAAGTGAAATTTCTGAGGCCACCTGTCCTGGAAAAGTGCATGAAAAAAAAAAAGTTGATCGGTCTGGAGAGAAAATCCAGATTAGAGACTTTCACTAACATTTAAATTTGCAAAGTGTGCAAACTTATTTCATTCAAAGAGCTTCGCCTGTAACACTGTATAGTTTATTTGTGTGACATCACCATGATAATGTGCTCACCTTGCACCTCATTAATTCTGGGTTTGATCCTCGTTCTGTGACAGACAAGGAGTAGTGGTTACCTATAAACATTGATGTTTTTCTGCAGGATCTTCAGTTCATTGGATGAATTTAAAACATGTCAGTTATATATGACTATTGTTAAAGGCTTAGGTATAAGTTGTGAAAACTAGTTGCATTCATAACATGTAATAAATAAAGATGATACAGAAACTTATTAAATCGGTATACCAAACATGATTTTAAGAATCATAATGGTGCTTATAGTCACAACATCCCATCCAAGTTTTGTAATTTTCTTTTTTTTCTTCCAAGTGCGGTCATTTTGTTTCTGGTGTCCCAAGTTGAGCAGAATTCTCAAGACCAGGTTTGGTTGGAATGCCAAATCATTGAACAAAACCCTGCAGTCCATGTTGTCTTTGCAACATTTCAGGACCTGATCCAAAAGGGCACACTCAGTGAAGATAGGAAGCTGTTCTTGTAAGAAAAAAATTGCCATTCTTGTTTATGTATGATAGATTATAGCCATGTGAGAAAGGTGTGTGTGTGATATACTTACACAATAAAAGTGCGCTCGGTGATACCATAGATGAAATTATGTCTAACATATAATGAATGTCTGCAGTTGTTTTGCATTTCTGTTACTGAGAAGAGACATTTTGCTAGCCTATAAAAGTCATTCTTGTTACAAAACTTTTTAGCTCTACAAGTCATAAACCAGAAGAGCTTATGGGATGGTATGTTGTCGTTTGTCCATCTGTCTGCTTGCACAAGATTAATAGAATCTGCATTGGGGTTTGGACTGGGTCAAGGAAATCTCAATCAAGAGGTTATAGCCTTATGGGGAGGCAAATAATGTAACCCTGTGACTGGGATTTCCTTGTTTTGGTACAAACACAGACATAAATTATTTGCTGCTATAGTAGCCATCTTTAAAATTTTGTTATAAAGTAATATTGCCATTGGGATTTTGCCAGAAGAATTCTTATGATATCTAGTTGGTATTAAATGAAAATGATACTGTTTGCACATCCAATATGGTCACCATGGTGACCATCTTGAAAATATTTTGATCACTACTGCTTCTTAATGGATGTGTGTGTCAACGTGGGGGTTTCACTAAATGACTTCTTATGATGTTTAGTGACCAGCTACATGAAACTGATGTTGCTCATGCATCCAGTTGAAAATCCTGTTATTACTTATTCATGGAAGAATAGTCATATCAGCACAGGGTTTTCACAGAAAGACATCTTATCGTATCCACTTGGTCGTAAATGAAAATGATGCCATATGGTTGACTTTGATTGTGGCCACCACAATGGTCATCTTAAACATCCTGTTAAGGCTCTCCTCCTAGATGGCTGGTTGATATTGTGCTATCACCCCAAAAATATTTACGAAGTCTCGTTGGCCCCAAATGGAGATGATGCCTGTCTAATATCCAAGATGGCAACCATCTTAAAAATCTTGATATTTATACTTTTCTTAAATAGAAAGTCAGATCAGCATGGCGTTTCCATAAAAGGACTTATGTTTGTAAGGAATAGTGTCATGTTGGTCCTAAATGAAAATGGTGCCAATCTGACATCCAGAGCAGCTAATTTGAAAATCTTGTTATTGCTGAAGAATTTCAGAGACATTTTCAACACTCAGAAGTTAAAAGGAAGAAATGGCCCTGTCTTGAATAAATGGAAATTCTTTTTGGCCTGTATAGTGTCAGTCCTATTGAGAGATGCATGTTTTGTTAATAATATAAAGATACCTCAAAAGACCACACACTGTTACATAGTGGAGATGACAGCAATAACTCTAACTAAAACTGCTTGAATGAAGTGATTTATGAATAGGTGCATCTTCAAGTGATCATAATATTTACCAAGATTTAAAGGTAAACAATCAAAAGCTGCATTTACAAGATTATGTCGTACACTTCAGGACTAAAAGGACAATAATTATAAGAGCATAGTGATTTATCGAAATGTGCAGCTTTGAATGAGGGCCATAAAATATTTACCAAACTTCTCCTTCGAATATGTTCCCCAATCACATCACGTTAGGAATATTAGCCTAGCAGAACTGTTCTTATCATCATCATTAATTGTATTGATTTGATTTGAACATTTTTTGTCAAAGTTATTAATAATCTTGCAACATGAATCGACCACTGCAGTGGCCAAATGGTTAGAACGCCCATCTTTGATGCGGCAGGTCGTGGGTTCAAACCCCAGCTGTGTCATACCAAAGACTTACAAAAATGGTACTAGCAGCTGCCTCGCTTGGTGCTCACCATTAAGAGGTTTGTGTTAGGACTGGTTGGCCTGGTGTCAGGATAATGTGACTGGGTGGGACATGATGCTACATGTCTGTGGCATGATGCCTTAATGCTAGACATCACTATAAACTGCCACACTGCAGACATCATAGCGATATGACTGAAATTTTTTAAAGCTTCGTTAAAAATCCAAATCACACACACAACCGCTAATTCCTAGCGGTATCACTACGTCCAAGAATAATGACTATATATAGTTTGCTAAGTTCAGACATTTACTGACTGCTTAGAAAGACTTTGAATTCTTGGGTTTAATCTCATATTTGCATATTTGGATGACCTGATTGAATTTTCACATCTTTTAAGTAATTTTTGTATTGATATTCATTTGTTTGCACTCTCTGGAAATTGTTTTTAAAATCCTAAATTAGAAAAACCATTGACTTGGGCAAGTGAAATTTAATATACATATTTATACGCATATGGAAATGACCAGACCTCAGTTGCACCAAAATAAGTCATAGATCTAGTCTTAAGACACCTGATTTGCAAATTTTAAGTCAGACTTAGACCTGAGCCAATCAGAAAGCATGATTCTAAGCTTACATTTAAGTCTGGACTTAAATTTGTTGGTACAATTCAGGGCCTGGTTAGATTTTTGTTACAGTATATTTTTTACAAATTTATTTGGTTTCTTTTTTGTGTGTGTAACATAAAGGTTTATCGGACAAGGGAAGCATATATATATATATATATAAAGGAAAAATCTTGTGTTTTTCATATTCCTCTTTGCTGCTGATGTAAATAAGCATTATTTTCAAGAAGTATTTATATGTATTATAGAGTTTTTTCGTAAGTCACAAACTTAGCAGTGTGGATTATTATGCCGATATTTGTTTCATTACTTTAATTCATTGCAGAGCAGACAAGGAAATTGCAGTAATCTATTTCAGACATGGTTATGTTCCAAAAAACTATACTACAGAAAAGGTCAGTCATTGTAATATATCAGTAAGTACATTTATATCATTAGTAACAATTGTCATTCATTTGTTGAGTCTCTGCTAGAAAGATTACTTGTTTAAGTTTAAGAACTTGAGTTTAAATTTAAGTACTCAAGTTTAAGTTTTAGTTAAGTTTAAAAACTCTAGTTTAAATTTAAGTACTCAAGTTTAAGTTTGAGAATTCAAGTTTAAATTTAGGTACCGTATATACTCACGTATAAGTCCGTTTGCGTATAAGCCGACCCCTCAAACTGAACAGGTATAAACACTAAAAAGTGAATGACCCACATATAAGCTGACCCACAACTCCGAGACACCATAAGATGCACGCGGCAAGTTCTAAATGCATTTATTTAGGCAACTTGTATTAACAAAAAGTACACGTATACTTGTCTCGGGGTTGGTATGTATAATTATTAAAAAGAAATGGTTTAAATTTGTTTGAAAAGTAATTTATTTAATTTTCTGTTTTCTTATTGTTTCTGCCTAATTTAGATTTGTGTATAATTTGATCAAACGATGACAAGAATTGAGCAGTCGCAAGTTGCTGTAACACTACCTCTCCCTTTTGACTCATTTATTGTTTGTTTATGTATTATTGCATTGGATATTTTATGTCAGTGCACCAGTAATAACGTCTTTATTTTGTCTTGAAATTGTAAATACCTAACTCATTAAAATTTGATCCCAGTATGAAAACACAACGAACAACAACACGTTTTGATTCAACGCTTGCAATTAGGGTACTGAACGTATTTACATAATGGTGCCACTGCATGTGCATTGTAGCTTTGAACACGCGCTGAATGAAGTACATTCCGCTGAATGAAGTACATCTCTTGAAGTCGAATCATGGGCACCAATGCACTAAACTTTAATAATATCTCCAAAATACAATAATGAAGTTTCAGAAATAATCCTTTGAAAATTATGCTAATACCATAAAATCTGAGTTCTAGCTTGCTTTGATGTAAGCGACCTTACACCATACCTGTCAACTCTCACGCCGGGGGAAAAAAAAAAACCTGAATTTTGGGGTCACTCCACGCCTACCTCCCAATTTCATAATATCTCCCGATTTTTGCACAGAACTCCTATTACATTATGTCTTTGATTTTCATGTCTCCTAAAAAAACAAAAGTCCTACATAGATATGTAGTATGCATTCCATGGAAGCCATGTTCTGTTGTATCACCTGTGAATATTGTCGTGACGAAATAATTACTTTACTAGAAACAAGTCACTTCTTCAATAAATAGGATGTTAAGTTTAAACATTATTCACGTATATTTTAAGATTTTTGTTCATCTACAACAATACAAAAATCAGAAAATAAACCAGAACAAAAAATAAACCACAACAATAAAATTGTCGGCAATAAACTTCAATCCCAAGAAAGATCACCGCGAATGCTGTAGCTCCATATGCTGTAGCTCCATTCCCACCAAAGAAACTTACACGAGTGAGCACCTGGCATTTTTATACTGTATATATGAACGTTAACTACCATCGTTAAATTAAAAGAAGGAATGAAAATACATACTACGCAGTATATGATACCTCAAAAAACTAATTCAGAATACATGCGTTTTGTAGCAAACAATACTAAATGCTTTGCGAGTTGTCAGTAAGGGAATAAGGTCGGATATACAACGAGAGGAAAATAGTTGCCACATGTACGGTACCGTGAGGATGCCTAGTTAGGTACCTTTAGTTCACCAAAATGGTAATCCTTTATTTGCCAATCAATTATTGGTGCTTGTGTAACACACGGTTTCTTTGAATCATGACGGAGGGCCAGTCGTTTTCACAAAATAGTTGCATCGATAAGGATTAACTTTTAATTAGTCGCGCTGGCTTTCTTGCTTGTTTATTTAAGACTAATATTTAGCTATTGTGCAGTTTGGCCACAGTTGACCAGAATATGAAAATAGGGCATGTCCTGGGGGAAAATAACTTGCGTCACAGGGAGAGAAAAAAAACTTGCGTTCTTTGCGAATTTTGCCCATATTAGACCCAGAAGATTGATCAGTATTAGTGAAAACAAGGCTTTAAAAATGCCACGAGAAACCTCCCGATTTTTGGTCCCAATCTGTGTTTTTTTTATTCAGTCTCCCTACTTGGCTTTTGAAAAATTGACAGGTATGCCTTACACCCCTTTTTACAGAACTATGGTAATCGTGCTAATATTATGGAATGAAAGGCAATTACACATCAATGTACTGGTATAGTTGCCGGTCAAAATTCCCTCTTAACACAAGCCAGTTTCAGAATTTTAAAGATTAACTGGCCGATTTTGCTGTTGGAAAACGAAAGACAAATCCGCCAAATATCAATAAAGGAGACACTGAAATATCAAGCTTTTTAAATTGTGTGGAAAGTTATGTTGTTCAGCCAAAACACAAAACACAGATTGATGATGATCTTAGTTGATCTATAATGAGAATTTTAGCCTTTATTATTACCACTCTTTGTGAACATATAAGTTATGCTGGTTATGTGCAATTAAACATGTGTACCTTTTCATAAATATTACCTCAGTTTGCAGATCGCTTATATCATTGAAAATGAAGAACTCGTGAGCATGTGATTCAATGTAAATGGCACAGCTATTAAGGACTAGCTGAAATGTTATCCAGAAGAATGAAATTTGGTCGAAACAGTGAATAAAGCAAATCTGCATCTAATATATTTGGGAATAAATAAGGATTAAAGTGACGCTATGCACGTAAGTACTGTACATTATAGTTCAGCCTTGTCTCCTGGGTAAACTCAACCGGCCCGTGAATTATGAAGTCTGTATTTACCTTATTTAATTTCATGTTGGAGAAATCAGAAAATATGCACATGCAGAATAATAACAAAATCAATCATAATACTTGATAACAGTTTAATAACTGTCGGGACACCGAAAATGATGTTTTTTACATGCATATGTCTTGGCACACAGAAAAAAATCATTTTTTCATGTCCCAAGATTTACAGCCTATACAGTAGTCAACAAAAAGACTTAAAAACTCTCAAGTTTAGACATTGGCCCGCAGATAAGCCAGCTCCCTTACTTCCAGGCCTTTATTTTTTCCTAAATTATTCGGCTTATATGCGAGTATATACGGTACTCAAGTTTTAATTTAAGTGCTCAAGTTTAAATTTAAGAATTCAAGTTTAAATTTAAGTACTCAAATTTTAATTTAAGAACTCAAGTTGAAGTTTAAGAACTCAATGTTGAATTTAAGTACTAAAGTTTAAGTTTAAGCTTTCAAGTTGAAATTTAGGCACTTATGTTTTAATTTAAGTACTCAAATTTAAATTTAAGAATTCAAGTTTAAAATTAAGTGCTCAAGTTTAAATTTAAGAACTCAAGTTTAAATTTAAATACTTAAGTTTAAATTTAAGAACTCAAGTCTAAATTTAAGTACTCAAGTTTAAATTTAAGAACTCCTTTAAATTTAAATTTAAGAACTCAAGTTTAAATTTAAGTACTTAAGTTTAAGTTTAAGAACTCTTGTTTAAATTTAAGTACTTAAGTTTAAGAACTCAAGTTTAAATTTAAGTATTCAAGTTTAAATTTAAGAACTCAAATTTAAGTTTAAGAACTCAAGTTTAAATTTAAGTACTTAAATTTAAGAAGTCTAGTTTAAGTTTAAGAATTCAAGTTTTAATTTAAGTACTCAAGTTTAAATTTAATAATTCAAGTTTAAGTTTAAGAACTCAAGTTTAAGTTTAAGAATTCAAGTTTAAGTTTAAGAACTCAAGTTTAAGTTTAAGAATTCAAGTTTAAGTTTAAGAACTCAAGTTTAAGAATTCAAGTTTAAGTTTAGTTTAAGTTTAAGAACTAAAGTTTAAGTTTAAGAACTCAAGTTTAAAGTTAAGAACTCAAGTTTAATTTTAAGTACTCAAGTTTAAAGTTAAGAAGTCAACTTTAAGTTTAAGAATTCATGTTTAAATTGTAGTACTCAAGTTTTAATTTAAGAATTCAAGTTTAAATTTAATTACTTAAGTTTAAGTACTCAAGCTTAAGTTTAGGCACTTAACTTAAAGTTTTGCCTGTAAAACTTTATTTTATTCAAACAGGAAGTAGTTACAGAGCACACAGTATTTCATACAGATAACTAATATATAAATAAATGCATAAATAATAAACGATCTAATATATAAATAAATTCATACATAAATAATAAGCAATCAAAAAATCATTCTCCTTTCTCAATGTCTATTTTAATCATCTTTGAGGTGATACTATATCGTGCGTGGAATTGTACTACTTTGCATGAATTGGCTTAAGGCGGTGTTTTCAGGTCAAGTGAGACCTTATCAGAGAGTGCATCTCCCATTCATTTACTTCAGCAATCACCTGGTTCATGAAAGATTGGAGCATTGTAAATTATCTATGCATACATTTGGCACAAACAGTGGTAGGAATCTGTTGTCCTTTAAAATAGCAGTATTTCCTTGCAATGTGCTTTGAAAACATTTAGGAGCACCTGATCAACCTATGGGGCAGCAAATTATGTAGAGATTTCACGTGGTATCTAAACCAGGCAAACAAACAGAGGACTCCTGAGAATTAGGGAAACCCAGAACAGTAGGAGATATTACTCCATGTTTACTGCTCTATGACCGCTGTGTCAGTGGTATAAACACGGCTGAGAGTGAAACTCAATTTCAGCAGTACTGTTTATACAGTATACTGGTTTGAAAGACCATCCTTCTTCCAACAAATAATGGTCTCTCAAGACAGGTGGTCTCACATAACAAGTCATAACACTATATAATCAATAAATTTGTGCAAGGAGAACCTGGTCTTTCATAGCAGTGGAAATCTCAAGACAGGTTTTACTGTATAGGGAAAAGATAAAAGTTTTGTCTTCTGTCATTAACTTTGTTTAGGGACCTTATCCCAAATTATCATGAGCTATTGTTATAACATTATTTAAGAACTTAAAAAAACCTAATTACAGCAGTGCTTGTACATGCAATGAAAAGGATATCAGGTTCTACTTCAAGTTGGATTTCCACATTTATGCTATGTGTTAATTATGACTAACTTAAACAATATAATTATAGCAGTTAGGATTAAGCCTGTTTGCTCAAAAAAGCATAGATGCAAATGTTGGTATAATTTTGTATACAGATATATACATTGTTACTCAATATTTCATCATGTTTTGTTTTCCTTCTTTTCTCTCTAATAACAAATCCAGGAATAATAACCACCCATGAATACATATTTTTTAAGCAGATTATGAAATTTGATACTCACAAATTTAAATAGATTCACAGTATGTGTCTCTGTTAAGACTGGTCACAGATTGCAAATATTAGAGAATTTTGTGATTAATTGATTGATTGATAACTTGCTTGCTTGTTGGACTTGTTTTTTTTTATATAAAATCCATTAATTTACCTTCCTTCCAATTATCACTTACCTTTGAAGAGAGCAAGATGTGTCGATGCAGGAAAAAACAAACATTCTGATAAAATTACTTTGAAGGGATTTTCAAAGTCGTATTTGAATCGTAAAGTAAATATTGTGTATTTTCCCAGCTAGAATGATGAAAATGAGACATTTACATAAAACTGAATAAATTTTGGAAAACTGTTTAGAAATTAAACATATATAAAATGCTAATAATAAAATCAAAGTTCAGGAGGCTAGGGTAGTGTTTCTTTATTGAAAACCTCTCAAACTCATTGGATTGTATGCAGTTTTAAAAATGGTGCAGACACCAGGTTACATTCAAAAGATTTTTGAAAATTCAGCTATGATGCAGAAAAGATGAAATTGTAATCCCCCACATATTTTGAAATTTATATGTAGAGCATAATTTTTTACGTCTTTTTCTCCATCTTATCTTTCTTTACTTTTAAAATACTTTTTTGATTGATCTTCATAATAATTCATATGTAGTAATGAGTGTAATTTTAGTAAATGAAAATCTTTTTTTGTTACATATTTACATGTTTTGTACTTAATGCAGGATTACGACTTAAGATTGACAATGGAGCTTTCACGAGCCATCAAATGTCCCCCCATACACTACCAGCTGGTTGGCTGTAAAAAAGTGCAGCAGGAACTTGCAAGACCTGGGGTTTTGGAACACTTTATACAGGATCCATCTATTGTTGCCAGGATACGGGCAACATTTGCAGGGCAGTATTCATTAGATATGGTAAATAGCCATGAATTTAATAAAGCATAATTGTGTGTGTGTGTGTGTGTGTGTGATTTGGACTTTTAACGTAGCTTTAACAAATTTTCACTCATATCGCTACGATGTCTGCAGTGTGGTAGTTTATAGTGATATCTAGCACTTGGGCATCATACCGCAGACATGTAGCATCATGTCCCACCCAGTCACATTATTCTGGCACTAGGCTGACCAGTCCTAATACTAACCTCTTAAAGCTGAATGCCTAGAGAGGCAGCTGTTAGTACCATTTTTATAAGTCTCTGGTATGACTCGGCCAGGGTTCAAACTTGTGACTGCCCACATCCAAGTTGGACGCTCTAACCTCTAGGTCACATTATATATATACAACTGTAGGGAAATGCAATGGCTTCTTTTTTTTAATTATATATCATGTATATATTATTTTTGGTACATTTATTTATCTTTTTCATGTAAAAGTGACAGTAAAGAAGAAAAAGAAAAGAAAGAAACTGCATTTTGTAGGTTAGTTGAGAAATAGATACAGGTAAAACCCGTTATAATGCGATTCTGCTTATAATGCAATGGCAGCATGGCTGCCATTTTTTTTATTTAAGGTGACCTCTCTTTTTAACATCCTAAATACATGCTCTCATAAAAGCTGATTATTCATATCCCTAGCAGATTTTTAATCCCAGCACTGCGTTTAACATTGCCTTAACTTCACCATGCACCATTTCTGCCATATTGGCATATATACAATTCAACACTGAAGTTTATTTGATGTCTGATGAAACCCGGCGAACAAAACAAACGATATGTGATCAAGAGCTTAGTTAAAACTGATGACAATGAAATTTCAGTGAACATTTTCTGTGGGGAAGTTTTTTAAAAAATTTGTTAACACGATCCCGCTTATATCGAGATGTTATTCTTTGGACCCCAAGCATCGTGTTGTAATGGGTTTTACCTGTTTATCCCAAAACATTGTAGGCAAAATACTTTAATGTGAGTTCAGCCCAACCAAACCAATTACTGAGAATGTGTTTCTGTTCCACACCAATAATGACAGAAGTGTCCAAAGGCAATACATTGATCAGTTATGTTCATACATTATTTTAGAAATTAAACCAATAGTGTCCAGATGGTGAATCCAATATGTTTGTTTTGACAGATATTCCATTTCCGAATTAACAATATCAAGCGCCTTAAATGAAATAATCATGTAAATTATGGATGCTATTGTTAAGGCGTGTCAAGACATGAAATTACAAAGATGGATCAATAACATCATTTATGTCAAAAACTACCTTAGGGATGTTCCAGTAAAACATATATCCCCCCTGGAGACGGCACTTTAAAAAAATATATGTAGGAGGTTATGTTTGAGACCATTTCGATTCTGATAGTGGAGGGTTGGTTTAAAAAATTACTTCAGGTGTGGGTTGTGTTAACAAAATCAGAAGTCACATGATGGGGTGTCAGAAAAAGTGAATATAAGCAGCAGGCAGGGTGAACCCTACAAATTGGTTTTGAGCAAATTTTACATTGATGATTAAGACAAACTGTAGGGTTCGACTGCCATACCGCGAAATCATTTGTCTTAATCATCAGGCAAACATATTCATTACCAAATGTCTGTCCACCCCCCCTTGCTGCGGTGGACCCTACAAATTGGTTTCGAGCAAATTTTGCATTATGATTAAGACAAATGTGTAAGGTTCGACTGCCTACCGCGAAATTATTTGTCTTAATCATCAGGCAAACATATTCATTACCAAATGTCTGGGTTCACCCTCCCTGCTGCTATGAATTTATCCAGATCAGATATTGCATGTATATACAGTGTGAAGTGAGTCATACATAATATACTGAGATAGGTATGCGTACCGATTTTTCAAGGACGTGTGACGTAGTAGTTCAAACAATAGTTGTGTTTATCGATAGTCCAGGTATTTGTGTGCAGTTTATTTCCGTGTTTTAATTTTAAATATAATACATTTTAATCGGTTCATACATATAATGGCAAAATATCTTAATAAAATTATAAATATTTATTTATTTGTAAAATCAGATATCAAATGCTATTGCACAATAACCACATATAATAATTTCTAAAACGTATATTTGTAGTTGAGTTCGTTAGCTCAATGTTAAAGTTGCTGGAAACTTTAATACTGATGTTTGCTGTTCGACCCCAGATCTCGCCGAGATGGGTTCGGGTCCCCAGGTCGCCCACGTCTTTTAATAAGTGGGGGGGAGGCATCCCCTGAGATTTCGATAAATCACCACGTATCTCGTGGTCGGATTCCATTTTGAATTCTACCCCGGGGTTTCGTGGGGGTTTTATCGAAATCGCAATGCCTAGACAGCCTTCTGAATTGCTAATATTTCACTTTCGTCGATTAGAAATTCGCCGGGAGGTGTGCCTATGCAATACCCCCCCCCCTAAAATAATCAGTAGTATGCCTTGAGCTCTCTGCCCCATGGAAGAACCCCCAAATAAACATCCAGAAAGGGTGTTAGCCAAAAGAAACAGAACATGGGTGTGCCGCATAATAGTCATAAGAGAGAGAATGACAATGTAAGGACCCCATGAAAGTCACACAGGCTATCGAGGGGCTCCATTGAAGGGTAATCGCTGGGATCTACTGATTATTTTTGATAAATTAAAATACAGACAAACATGCATACATACAGACATACATAGAAAGAGGAAATAATTCTCTAGCAGAGGAGGAGCAGAGTTAATCACAGATTAACCAAAGATTTTATCCAGACCTATACGATATCTGGATCTTGGGTCATGAAGATTTATTGTTATAAATCCGAACGGAGCAGATTGTGCTTGAGCAAAAAAGTTTCTGAACTTCATTATGTCCATATCTCCCGAACACCAAGTATAATAAATATTCTGTAAAGTATAATTATCTACTCCATTAAACACAACCAAAATATTGCAGTTGTCTCTGATCACTTTAGGTATTTGTGTATATCTTTGTGTAACATAAATCACGTCCGTATTCTTGTGTCTACCTCGAGAAAATATTCTAGCCGGATTAGATTGTTTGTCCAACATAATATCATCGTACACCACTAAATTATTAATAAATCCATTTAGGTCATCTACAGATGGGGCTTCATCAATATCGGTGATAAAGTCAACAACATCGTCTCCGTCTTTATTAACTGATTTCACTTTCTCGTTAAAATCCTTAAGTACTTCGTAACAATGTTGATCATCTACGGATGGTGCTACTAAATACAATTTACTCCATTTTAACCATCGCATTATTAAATTTAATAATAGTTGTGTTTTACCTGATCCAGATGGACCTATTATAATCATTCTTATCGAATTTGGTAATGCTGGATGATGCTTCACTGGTTCCTGTTTTCGTGTCGCCGAAAAATCAATTATATCCATATTATTAATAACATGAGTCTATATTGTGTTCGATGTAGATTATCTACACCCACTACTGGACTGACAACAATAATAACAAAAAATAAACGACGTGCATTAACAGGTAAATGTGTAAAATGCGGCACGAAAAAATATAAATTTATCTCCATGTCTGATTCAGGGACAAAGACAGGTGGAGATATAGCCGCTTTATTAGGAAAATTACCAGGAACTCCGTGGGCTAAATATCCGGGGGAAAAACACTTACCAGGATATAATTATTGTGGTCCTGGAACCCGACTTGACATCCGACTTGATGATCAAGATCAACCAAGACCAGGAGAGCATCCAGTAAATAAGATTGATCAAGTGTGTCATGTTCATGATGTTGCGTATAAAAGTAAAGATTTACAACAAAGGCATCTCGCAGATGTAAAATTGATTCATGCATTAAATTCTATACCAAATAAATCTGTCAGAGATAAATTAGTTAGTTTTCTAGTAAAATCTGCCATGAAAAGTAAAATAATGTTAGGGGCTGGTAATTAATTATATAAATATTATAATGGAATCCATTTATTATAGCCCAAGAGGATATTGGAGAGGTAGATCAGCGATTACTAAATTATCTGAAGCAGCAAAAGTCTCACGTTCTGTTGCTGCAGCGTGGTTAGCACGACAGGCAATATGGCAAATTTATCTACCACCACCTAAAAATATTCAATATTCACATTTTGATGTCAGCGTCCCTAATGAGGTTCATCAAGCAGATATTTTGTTTTTACCACATGATACTGTTAAAACACGTGGACGAAAATCACACATATACAAATACGCATTAACTGTCGTTGATGTTGCAAGTAAATATAAAGATGCTGAACCATTATCAACAAAGACAGCATCCGAAGTTGCATCTGCGTTTGAGCGAATTTATCATCGAGGACCCTTGCGATGGCCACAATTATTACAGGTTGATCCGGGCAAAGAATTTCTTGGTACAGTATTATTGTTGATGAAGAAACATAATGTTAAAATCAGACGAGGACATACTGAAATTCATCGAGATCAGGCAATTGTTGAACGATTTAATCGAACACTTGCCGAGCGGTTATTTGGATACCAATATGCAAAAGAAATATCTACTGACTTTAAATCCGGTGAGAGATCTCGTGAATGGGTTGCGAGGTTACCAAGTGTGATATCTGCATTAAATAATGAAATTACTCGTTCAACTTCCATGAAACCTTCTAATGCGATTACAAAAAATATATACCCCGTAGTAATGACAGACATCAACCTCAACCAGTATTAGGTAATGTAATTGTAAGATATTTATACGAACCTGGTGAACTTGAAGGTGGTAAAAAAAGAACAACCGATCCTATCTGGAGCGTGACTACACATACAATTTCTAGTGTGGTTAGATCCACTGGTAGACCTCCAATTTACAGATTAGATTCTACCGCACCTCAACGTGGATTTGTACGTGAACAATTACAGGTAATCCCTGAAGACACACAATTACCACCACATACAATTACATAACCAGAACCAGGGCGTGCAGCGCCCCGACGTCGATTACACTCGAGACAGGTCAGCATCACATTATCACGTGTATGACCAAGATCACTATTAATTCTATCTACGGTAAATTGTCTTGGATTATTATTCGAATATTGCCACAACATATTACAATTGCAACTTGCGCAATTATTATTCTGTAGTTGTTTTAGTTTTATAATAAATTCAACATTAATATCAAAATCACGTTTATTTTTTTTGTCACACTGCTTATAACCAGATAATTTTTTCTTATTACGTCATCATTAACAGTCTGATTATTATTTTCTATGAAATTCATAATAATCCTATGTAGCTGAGATATTCTTCTGACTCTAGAAACTGCGAGATAGACTAAATTCGACCATTCGATCCGATCATCTATAATCCAAATATTTGTATCAGAAATAGTTAACCCCTGTGAAGAATGGATTGTTATAGCATATCCTAATGTCCACGGTGATTTATTCATATTCAGCGCATTCTCAACGACATTAATATCGACTAAAACAATATCATTCAAGACAAGATTCTGTACTCGGACACTTTCAGTATCTCCACCAGGAATTTCAACATCAATATTCTGTCGTCGAGTATCTGCTGGGCGATAACACAAAGGTACAGGTAGATCTGAAAACTTTTCTTTATGTAACAGAAATAATTTATTCTGTAGTTCATCACGAACTATCTTTCTACTTGCAACTATTAAATCAGCGGGATTCCATAAATTTAGAAAATCATTCATAGAAGTCTCTGGAATTACTCCGCGCATTATTTCACATTGTACTCTGTCTGGTTGTAGTCTGATTAATCTTTTAAATTCCTTCAACGGTTCATCAATAGCTCTATGATCATCATTTATTTCTTCATAATAATCTACATTATTCTTCAGCCATTCATGTGGAGACTGTCCAACAAGGGGTGGTGGTTGACCATGATCACCGCACATTATCACAGCAGTATTTTTCGTCAATAACCATTCAAGAAATGTTTTTAATATTTCTAACGGCACCGTGCATATCTCGTCCCATATAATATATTTAGGTATATATTTTTCACCCATTCGTTCGGGAGTCCATGTGTCTCCACACCATCTAAAGAAACTATGATAAGTACACGATTTTACTCCTCGTTCTTTTATTTCTCTGGTTAATTTATGTGTCGGTGTCAAAACAATTATATCCGAATTATTATTCATGAATAATTTAATCACACGAGTTGTTTTACCTGAACCACCGCATCCGTTAAGATAAACAGTTTTATGTCTAGATATAGGATCATATACAGATGGTGCTGATGAATTTGATACCTGATTATTATTTTTGTGATACATTTCCTTAATTTCAACGTCGGCAGATTCAGAATAACTAAATATATTTTCTTGTTTTATTCTCCATGACCCCCATTCACCATTACCAAGTAGTGGTTTTAATAAATCCGTATATTTTTTATTTATATAAAACGAATCCGTTGCGACTCTGACAGCATCACGAGGAAATCTATTTATCATAGACAGTAGATTTATAGAAACATATGCCAACATAGATGATCTTAAATGAGTAAATTGTGGTGAGTCACCATCAAGATAACTCACAATTGTACCTAGTTTGGTTCCGTCTGACAAATAAGCATTACTCCGATTTATAAATATGTTTTTTTCTGTTGTATCAGCAATTATAAAATCGAGTTCAGCATCGTCCATAATTAATCTTGTACAGTGTCTTTTATGATCATAGGCTCCTCCTTGAGTAAATTTACCAATTATCCTTCTACCAAGATCTTTTGCAAGTTTTTCATCATGTTCGTCTCTGCATTTACGTATATTATTAGTAATTTTAATAATATCATCTTCATTAAGATCAGGAAATTCTTTCCTGGCATCATCATATTAAATCTATTTGGTTCTGGTAACCAAATTTGTTTCTGTGGACTATATGATATAATCGCCTCACTCACCTGTAAAGATATTAAAATTCCAACATCAAGCATATATCGCAATAGTACTATTGGAACCCAACATCGCTCTGAAAAATGTCTTCCAAACCAAGTATAAGTAATCGGATGGAGATTTTCTGCAAATTCGAATGATTCTACATGAGCAAATCCTGTTAAATCAAAATCTGGTAAATGTCCGTTTATTGCAACCCTGGTCATTTCGTGTGATGGATGTTCGAATCTCTTAAAGTATTTAGAACATTCTCCGTATCCAAGAAAACTTCCAGGATAACATGCCACCATATCGACGGATATAATGTCATTATAGTTGTATTTAGTATTCCATAATCCTCCGTGTCCATATTCTACGCAACTTTTATGAATATCCTCAAGAAATTCCGATCGTGTTGGTTTCCATAAATTTTTCTCCTGAGCAAAATGAGCTGCTACGGATGGAACTGTAAAACAATTATTTAATAATTGTCTAATTTTGACATCGTCTGAAGTATATTTCAGCGCAAGATTTTCCATTTCTACATTAAGAGATTGTGTACGGTAAATATCACCATTAGGCCGTACAAACTGATCGTAATGATCATATTCCAAACTTTGAAATAACCAAACAGACACAGGGTCACTTTTACTGATATTTTTGATAAAATCAAATATATGACCATCATAAAATTTAACTTTTCTATCTCGTGGAAATATTGTTACTGCTGAGGTCCATGCGTGCGAATTATGATCAATAATATCTATTGGAGCTCCATTTTTTGTGTATTTTGGTTTATATAAAATCTCTCCCGTCAGCGTTTTTACCGTTATTGGAAATCTTAATTTCTTTTCTAGTTCAGCGACATCTTTGATAGATGCTCCGGTATCTTTAACTGATTCTGCCCAAGTATTTATTTTTTTACGTCGTAAATCTGTTAAACCATTACCACGTATCGCATTTGTAAAATGTTCTGTAACTCGTTCAGCTACACAGTTTATTCTTGATTTTGACAATTTCATAGGTTTTAGATCCCCGACGTCGGGTTTATTATTCAACGGAAATATTCCATATACAACTGCAGTTGCTGGATAACTCTGTATATAATATAATTTGTCAACACCTGTTAGTATTCCGGGCTTAGATTTATTATTTAAGAGAACAATATTATTTCCTGATTGTATGTGTACTGGATCGCGTTTGTCACGAATAATCCAAATATCTTCTTTTGTATTTACAATAAATTTTATTAAAATAAAATATTTTTGATCATCAAGGTGATTAATAATTATTTTCCTCGTTTGTCATTCATCATATTAGTAACATTTCCGACTCTGAATGTTGACCATACATGAGCAGCACCATCGTCACGAAATTCATTTTTTGCTTCACGAATACGTTCGGTTATATCCTCATCCGTTAATGCCAGATCTTGCATCAAAGTACTAAATTTATATTCTGATAGTCTGTCAAGATCAAATCTGGATATCTGAGGTTCAATTGCCGATAATTCCTCCATATAATTAAGACAAGTATTTAAATTAAAATTTTAGTATATATATAATGATTGAAACAAAGAACAAATGTGTTTGGCTCAGAATTGGATATATTTCTCTTTGTAATAAACCGTGCGTGAACAAATACTGCGGATATCATGCACAAAGTATCAAAAATGGAAGTACAGGACCAATACCGTGTATTCAGTGTGGTGTTGGAGTCAGAGGAAAAACTCAATTGTGTCTAAAATGTGGAGGAAAAAAATACAGGGAATTAAAACGATATTATGACAAAAAAAATAATACTGACTCTCCTATAAAGACAGAAGAAGATTATCTAGTTAGATTTCAAAATAATGATTTAGACAAATAATATTATTATATAAATGGAGCAAAACGAATTTGTGAAACATCCAATAATAAAAAATTATGAAGCATCCCGAGATGGTGTAATCAGACACTGTAGATTGAAAAAACCAGTCGGTAATATTAATAATACTGGTTATTTTACGTTTAATACTGGAAATAAAAATTATTACTCACATAAATTCATATTCGAATGTTTTCATCGAGTAGTTGAAAATGGACTTGTAGTTGATCACATTGACGGAAATCCCCATAATAATCGGTTATCTAACCTGCAAATTATTACACCTAGTCAGAATGCTGCACGCGGAAATACTGGAAAATGTAAATTATTCGGAAAGAGAACTATTAAATCCATAAATACAGAAACAGAACAGGAAATAACTTTTCCATCAATTAATGCGGCTGCAAAATATTTTAGCATACATCCACAATCAGTAAAACATGTTGCAGATAAATTATAAAAATCTGCATTTTCATTCAAATACGATCAGCGGATAATATTTGAATATATTATCTAACTCTGTTTTCCTAATAAATAAATTGTATATAATTCGACTCTATATTTTACCTTCACCGTCGCTGCTCTCGGTGTCACTTTCACTTTTGACAGAATCAAATAACATAATTTTTCTTAATTGCATTACACGATTATCCACGATCTTCTTTTTCTCGTATTCACGAGATAGTTCGGATCTAATATTTTCGATCGAACGTGCAAGAGGCGCAAATAGTTTTACCTGTTTGTCATTTACCATTGACAAGGATTCAAGCATAGACTGATAAATTGATTTTACAAATTTATAATTAGATGGTAATGTGTATTTATTGTCAGTTTTTCTTTGTTTTAATATTTCATAATCGCATAATATTTTTTCAGGATCGAGATTATCAGATAGATTTATTCTGTTATGTTTTAATTTTTTAATAGCAGAAATAATATTATTTATATTTTCTTGGTTCATTATATAATAATTATTTCTTTAAAATAAAATAGCATCGTTCCGAATACTGTCAACATTCGTCAGCCATAGGAATCGAACCACGGTCGTCAGTATCATAGTTGCAACAATTATACCCAATAAATTTTAATTTTCTGTCAGATTTCAGAAATCTAGCAGATTTTCTACAGAAAATAATAATATTAATAATAATTTATAACAGATTTCAGATTTCAGATGGTAGATTTCAGAAAATCTAATATATTTTCCACAGAAAAAATAATAAAATAATAATTTCTAACAGATTTCAGATTTCTACAAAATAATAATATTAATAATAATTTCTGAAAATCTAACGGATTTTCCACAGATTTCATGATTTTGTCAGGCCTCATTTACAAATATTATAGATAAAATTAACAAAATCTACAAATAATAATAATAATAATAATATTTTCTGACAGTTTTCAGAAAATCTGTTAGATTTTCCACAGATTTTGTTAATCAGTCGGGTAATTATACCGGGCAGATTTCAATTTCTGATGAATTTTATAATTTAGTCGTGTAATTATACCCGACGGATTTCAATTTCTGGTAAATTTCATGATTTAGTCAGGTAATTATACCCGGTGGATTTCAATTTCTGATGAATTTTCACAGAAAAAATAATAAAATAATAATATTTACAGATTTTTCACAGATTTCCACAGAAAAATAATAATAATTTCAGAAAATCTGTCCAAAAACATCAAACAGAGTATATATTTACCCATCAGATTAAAAAAAATATATTATTTCAGAATCAGATTATTTTTTCCCTTATTATATTAGGAAATATTTAATCAGACGTTCTACGAGCGTATATACAAATTAATATTAAGAGATTCTTGTCTTAGATCCAAAATATTTCCTGCCTGGTCAGTGAGTTTGAAATTTATTCTTGTCAGAAATGGATTATGAACTCGCAGGTACACGGGGTTAATTGGTTCAGACACAATTAACCAACCGGGTGGGTCTTTAGGGCTAAATGAATATAGTATATACCCCTGTTCCGCAGTGCCACTGCGGTGATTAGATTTTGAAAGATCTACTTGATAACTATCATCAATTACGTCACATACCAGATTGACTGCAATTGTTGTTGTTATATTAACAATACCAGGTGATATATGTCGACCACCACCGTGTGGATCATTATTATATTTAAGAATAGTTGGTGTAGGTATTAATTTTTTTCCATGAATCACATATTCTTTTAAATTGTTCATCAATAAGATCATTAACTGATTTCTTTAGCTCTTCAGAATTAAATCCAGGAATTATAAATGTTGATAGTTGTTCTCGCGTAATTCCGAAATGTTTTAGAAATACTATTGTGAACAGAAGATTTAGTCTAACACCTCGAGGTGGACCGTCTTCATCAACTATATATAACTCTTTATATCGTCTATCTGCTAATATGTTCACTAATCTTTTTTCTCTATTAACAATAATATCATTCATGAACTCTAGGTCTGAAGCAACTTGATTCAAATGTTGTATTACTTCAATTATTTGATTTTTTAAGTCATCGTTGTAGGAAGTGCTAATGCTGGAAAATAAATTTCTTAGATCATTAAGTACACGTCCGTGTTCAGACTTAATTGTGTTAGCATATGAATTTATTTCATCAACATCAAGTACTATTATTTTACCTTTTTTACCATCAACTATTTTTGTAAAATGGTCTTCTTTTTTATCTATATAATGTACAACTCCATCACCAAAATATCGTCGCCATGGGTAAGCATTTTTTCTGTTCGATATTCTGGAGGTTTTATAAATTTTTTAACATCTATGACAAAATCAGATCTCTGTGGTTCTGGTGGTGCTTGATAAACCGGTGGATATTCAGGCCAACCTAATACTGATCTAATCGAACTTTGATAAATATCTACGGAGTAATCGGGAGAATTTATTTCAATAACCGCAGATAGTGTTGGTTCGTAGACAGTAATTGCTATTTTGGATTCTTTTCCTGTAATAGATTTAATTCTGCGTTGGAACTCATCATTAATCTGCTCTATTTGATAACTGCCCGTTGGAATAGAAACTATTTGCCAATCAGGAGTTCCATCAGGTTTATTCTTATTAGCAAATATTAATGAATTATTTGGCTGTAGTCCACCAAATGGTTTTGATCTAATATTGGGCCAACTATAATAAACTCGCAATTGTGCTAATGCTATTTCTTTTGCAGGAATTGCGGTTGGAAAATTGACACTAAACTCAGGATTGGTCGAACTTAACGATATCATCGTAGTTTTTGACGGAGTTGTATTAGTGACAATCTGCTGAAGTAATTCCCTGTCTGTCATTATTATTATTGTTGTTATTTAATTCGTTAAAATCATTTGCGATCACTTTAAAAGCATCATCATAAGTTTTCATCATCATCGCGAATTCAGTATCAGATATTTCACCATCACTGACACACGAAGAAATATATAAAGATAATTTAGAACATGCCTCTACCACTGTGTGTAATTTAATCATATAATCGTGCAATTTAGCATTTGTACAAGTATGTATCTTTTTGGTTATAATACCTAGAACACCAGCAATAGTTGTTGATGCTGAAACAATAATGGTTATAATAGTAGGTGCTGTCATCGTCAATGTTGATAATAATAATCCTGTTCCAGTAATAACAGCAGAAACCGAGTAAACAACTACATCGATAACAACTATACGTCTTTTGTATTTTTTTATTTTCGTGTTATAATAGTCGATAAAATTATTTAGTTTAGTCAGACGTTCACATACTTGATTGCATCTGTAAAGTTGAACGTCAATGCGAGACTGAGGTTGATCCATTATTATTATATTAAGTGACTAATTGCGGTGTTTCAACCACAAATTCCATATGCCACCAATAAGGCACTGCCTGAGTTTATTTTTTGATCATATATTCTCAGTGTAAATGTTTCTTCAACATCTTTACTTAACAATATAGATACAACTCCAGAGAGAGAATCAGTTGAATGACGCAATATATATCTGTTAATTATAGCAAATCTTTCATCACTAAATACGGACAGCCTGTAAATACCAGTAATTTCTGCGGTATATTTGATAGTATTATTTTGTGGTGTCCATGTTGATGATCCTGATGCTACTGTGTATACGATATTTTTAATTTGTCCGTGTGGAATTTTAATCAGATTAGTTTTTTGAACAATATTAGGTATTCTACTGACAATATCACCTTCTAATCTTTTTACTTCCTCATTTGTAAAATAAAGTTTTGCTTCTATATCAATTAATTTTTTATTAATATCATCAAGTTTTATATCAACCTTTGATGGGTTTCCAAAAAAATCATTTTTAAGTTTGTTTATGTTTCTGTGAAAACTTAAAAACGTATTCACGTGACTAAGAAATTCATTTTTGAATTCTGTTATTTCATTATTGATTGGAATTTCCTTATCATCAACGTATTTTTATTAACTGCATCAAAATCTGTCTCTGGTCTTCTGAGATTAGTAATGCTGTTGTTATTCATATCGAGAGATGCATGCATTATACCGCGGTTGGTCAGTACATATTTAGATTCTTGATCGTCGACATATTTCTTTGTTGCGGCGTCTGCATCTGCGGTTGGATTTCCAATGTCGGTGATTTTATTTTGGTTCATATTAATATCTCCGGTAAATACATCGCCGGATTTCTTAATATAATTACTGAGTGATGTACCAGAATCTTGTATTTTACCCTGATCAGAGAAAGTAACTATATTATCTACGGCCGCAGTTGGAATTCTTATAAGAACATCTGGTAGTTGTATATTACTTGTTTTTAATCGTCCTTGTTTATCCTGAAAAACAACTACTTCATTTTGATCCACACTTGCGAGATTTAATAAATCATCAATTTCATTTCTGAGTTGATCAAGAGTTGCATACTTAGATAAATCAGCTTGCTGATGACCTCTACGGGAAGATCTTCCATAAATATCCACCATTATATTTACTAATGTCTGTTTAAATATGACGTCGTAGTATATTCATGTACAACTTTGTGGGGTGGTTTTGTTGATTTTGATATAGCATCAAGTACATTAAGTACTTCTCGACCACATATTGGTGGATCGGTTAATGTTTGTGTAGGTAATGTTGAATACCATATTGGAATACTTTGATAGCAACTAATATACTTTAAGAATTCTTTTGGTGGAGCTAGTCCATATGAATCAAAATAAATAATTCCACGTGGATCAATTGCATATCCGACCCAATGCGTGCCTGGACCAGAATTTTCATCGAGATTAATAATACCTGTTTCAATATTGTTTGGCTGTTTTGGTAATTGATCGCGCATAAAAACACCTCTAAAATTTTTATTTTTTAATTTTTTAGCAGCATCTAGTAAATCAAAATTGGATATAGGAGATATCAGTAAATTGTCCCTGGTAATCTTAGGCCTTTTCCGTACCAGTGTGGGGTCCCTGGTAATCTTAGACCCCTTCCCTTTTTTTTGATTCCCTGTCCGGTTGCTTTCTTTAATGCCATTCCAGCAGCAGTTCCAACAGCACCTAATGCAGCTGCTTTTGCAACAGCTGGGGCTGCAGCGGCAATTAATGCTGGTATAGCAGCAAGAAGTGGAAATATACCACCCGTCTTAATTATATCTTTAATGGCACCCGCAGAAAGATTAAGTTTTATACCTTTATTTGATTTTTTTGCTTCATTGAAATGCCCGAGTTGACGTTCTGTAAGAGATAATTTATTTGAGCCGCTCATCTGATCTTTCTTTAGCAATATTTTTAATCCACAATTATTTTTTTATGCTGATTGTATCTTTTTAATCTGACCAGGAGTCAGACTAACACTAACATTATTATACGACATTATAATATTTATAAATAATCTAATTACATGTTTTCTACTGGAGCATCAACGACTCTCATTCGTCCACCAGCACCTTCAAGTAACATCGATTTATCGCTGAGTATGACAGCAATTGCCTGTAATTGGCAATAGTTCCTATTGTCACACGAGCTCGAAAATGTATATCGACTACAGATTGTCTGGTTAAATCTAAATGTTCGAGCGAAAAATAATAAATTGGGTATAAGGTTGTAAAATCCAATTGTGATATTTGTAAACCAGTATCAACATTTTGATCACGCCCCATGAACGTCATTAGACGGTGATATACACGTGCTACATGATTTTGATCGAAATTCAGTAAAATATCCTCGGATGGTTCTTGATGTCCATTTATTCTTAAGGAAACTTCGGAAACACCAAGATTATCAAATATCATAATACTACGTGTTTGATCATCCACCCGTGCAGCATCTTGAAATGCAATAAATATATGTCGTGGTGCAGAAACACCTTGTTGTGATGCTATTTGCCACGTAAATAAACCATTAATATTACTCTGAACAACATCTGTGGTCATTGTTAACCACGATAATGCTGATTTACCACCTTGATTCATAAAAGAGAGTAGACGATCTTCTTCAGTTATTGATGGAGTCATCACCGGCATCCACAATGAAAGTTTTGTAAGAATTACTTTGCCAGGATCACCAGCGAGTCTCCATAATGCATCGTTGTCGGTTGCTTTTCGTACAAGTACAACTGTATGCTTAGATCCGAAAATGGCTTTTCTGACATTTCTACAAAATCCAAATATATGTGATAGTGGAATCACACATGAAAATGCTCTTCTTTCACCACGCAACATTGCTCGACGTGATCTAAATCCTAAGTTGAAATCTGATCTACATTAATAATCATACTTTGTACATCCGCATTGGCGTTTCTAGCAAAATTTCTTGGTTGTCCTATTTCATATTGTCGATACTCTGGAGAATCAGTTGTATCCTTTGCAAACATCATTGATGGACCAGTTGATCTTGAATAATCATCACTATATCTTGCAAGACCAAGTATTGTTGTTGCAACGTCGACGTCCTTCTGAATAGATTCAATATTTTTTCCGTCAATCATGTACGTTGCACTGTCAAATAATGCCATAATACCATTATTAACAAAACCGACATTAACATCGTCTCCATATGCTACTGGTGCTGCAGGATTAGCAATATTTAAAATTTCACCTTCGACTTCAATAAATGCTTCAGCGGGTAAGAAATATCTACTTGTATCCTGAACCTGTAGTTCGATTCGTCCACGCTGATCTGGAATTCGTGCGTCGTAAGAATAATATTGATAATCACGCACAGACTCATCTTTAAGTACTGGTGCGTCCATGTCAAATGCGGGATCAGATATACGTTTGAACATCTTTATTATATTTATTATCGTCTAAAACGAAGATTACTTCGGGAAGTGAGACCACTTCGGGAAGTGAGACCACTTCCTGCTATCAGACTAGAGGTTATATTTTTTTCTTTTTCTGATAAAGGCACATCAGCCAACTCTGCTAGTTTTTGATTAGCAACTTGATTTATTATTTTACTGACATTTGCAGGCATTACTTCTGTACTAGGTAATTTTACAGGTTGAGGTCGGACCGCAGGTCTGCGTATTAATCGTGTTAATCTATCTTTAATCGCTGAAAACGCTTTACCAGCGAGATTACCAACAGCACCAATACCTTTTTCACGAACAACATCAATAGCTTTCATTCCCAGTTGCTTTGCGATCGGTATTGCTTTTGGGGCTATCCTTCTAAATAGACCCTGAACAACATCACCTAGTCCATTTCCGTATGTCGTTTTATATACTGGTAATCGTGAATTTATCACCCTGACCATAGTTGGTCCACGTTGAGTACTATGTACTATCATTTTATTATAGTTATTATATTTAATTACATACTCAGTCGCTGTAGTAGTCATCGGCAATTTCATTAATAAGAGACTGATAAACATCAACGTCCATGATACCACCGGTAAATAATCGTCTGCAAATATCAGCCGCCTCATTAATTATTTCTGGGGAATTATTACCAGCTCGTTTTCCTCCAATGAGAATTTCTAGTCGTTCAACGTCGGCAAGGATATTGTTAGGACATTGAGTAACGAGGCCACTACCATGAGTAGTAAATCCACTTCCACTTACGTTGCCAGAAGAGGTGTCTGACGGGAAATATTCTTCTTCCTTTTTGATTGTTTTTTGTTGTTTTGGAGATTGTATCAATTGCTGTGATAGTGGTGGTAATAGTATTGGTGATCGTTGTTGTGCAATATAGTTATTTATCTTATTTTTATAGTCAGTAAAATTTGGATCGTTTTTTCGAACTTGATTAACGTTATAGCGTACACGATATATCCATTTGTGCCAAGTATCCTCATTTACGGGATCACCAGTGAATTCAAATTTTAAAAATTGTTTTCGATAATAATAACCTCTCGCAGCAATCTCAATTAATTTTAGATCTTCGGCTTCTCTAATAAGATCAATACCTTCTTCAGTAAACTTATTGACCAGATTAACCCTGGTTCTTGCTTCTGGTTCTTGTGTACGATCCTTTATATCACCTATTTCACCACGAACTTGTTCAATATTTTCAAATATTTTTTTGCATTGGTTGAGCAGCAGCTATATCAGCTGGAAGTCCACGTAAAATTCTTTTTGTCTGTTTTGTTCTTTCTGCTATTTTTCCAGTTGCTTCAGCGGTTTTTTCTAACACAGGTTGAATACCTTTAGTGGTCTCAGTAATAGGTTTAAATAATTGTTTTGTATCCTCCTCAAATTCAACATGAGATTCTTGTCGTTGTTGTAATTGTTGCTTGACAGCATCACGAACAGGTAAATATTTTCTAATTGCTTCTAGTCTATCTCGTGCTAATCTAGCTGAGTGTGGTTCTCCAATATTCATTATTAAATAATATTTATAATAGATATTTAATTGAATTTGAAATCACCAAAAATACTTAATAAAGCGCGATAACTCTGTTCCTCCTCTGCTAGAGAATTATTTCCTCTTTCTATGTATGTCTGTATGTATGCATGTTTGTATGTATTTTAATTTATCAAAAATAATCAGTAGATCCCAGCGATTACCCTTCAATGGAACCCCTCGATAGCCTGTGTGACTTTCATGGGGTCCTTACATTGTCATTCTCTCTCTTATGACTATTATGCGGCACACCCATGTTCTGTTTCTTTTGGCTAACACCCTTTCTGGATGTTTATTTGGGGGTTCTTCCATGGGGCAGAGAGCTCAAGGCATACTACTGATTATTTTGGGGGGGTATTGCATAGACACACCTCCCGGCGAATTTCTAATCGACGAAAGTGAAATATTAGCAATTCAGAAGGCTGTCTAGGCATTGCGATTTCGATAAAACCCCCACGAAACCCCCGGGTAGAA
The DNA here is from genome assembly GCA_016617855.1 of Megalonaias nervosa. Lineage (NCBI taxonomy): Eukaryota > Metazoa > Mollusca > Bivalvia > Unionida > Unionidae > Megalonaias > Megalonaias nervosa. The sequence goes on along the minus strand of JAECUM010092882.1, from coordinate 11,099 downwards.
TCCAAAATGGAATCCGACCACGAGATACGTGGTGGTTTATCGAAATCTCAGGGGATGCCTCCCCCCCACTTATTAAAAAGACGTGGGCGACCCGGGGACCCGAACCCATCTCGGCGAGATCTGGGGTCGAACCGCAAACATCAGTATTAAAGTTTCCAGCAACTTTAACATTGAGCTAACGAACTCGACTACAAATATACGTTTTAGAAATTATTATATGTGGTTATTGTGCAATAGCATTTGATATCTGATTTTACAAATAACTAAATATTTATAATTTAATTAAGATATTTTGCCATTATATGTATGAACCGATTACAATGTATTATATTTACAATTAAAACACGGAAATAAACTGCACACAAATACCTGGACTATCGATAAACACAACTATTGTTTGAACTACTACGTCACACGTCCTTGAAAAATCGGTACGCATACCTATCTCAGTACATATATTATGTATGACTCACTTCACACTGTATATACATGCAATATCTGATCTGGATAAATCCATAGCAGCAGGAGGGGTGAATGACCACATATGTGTGTAAGATAACAGCAGACAAGAAGGGAAGATGATATGCGCGGTATGGCAGTCGAACCCTACACGTTTGTCTTAATCATAATGTAAAATTTGCTCGAAACCAATTTGTAGGGTCCACCGCAGCAAGGGGGGGGGGACAGACATTTGGTAATGAATATATTTGCCTGATGATTAAGACAAATGATTTCGCGGTATGGCAGTCGAACAGACCACTTGCCTCAATTATCACTAAAATTTGGCTTAATTATAAAAATGGTCTGTTCACCCTTCCTGCTGCTACACGCGTGATTTAAATCTTTGGACATAACAGGACTGTAGCGCATATAATAAGAGATTACTTCGATAAAGAGTGCAAACGTGATAATTTAACATTCATGTCTTTTGAGAGCCATTTTCGCAGCAATGGTTTCTATCTGAATACACAATTTGGCTTGTGTCATTATGGCTTTAAATTTGGATTGATTCGTTTTGCATATGATTCACTTTTGCACGAAATAAATTAAAGATCGGAGAGTCCACATCGTATGATCATAATTTAGAGAACATTATTACAATATGGCCAGGAATATTCTTGTAGCACATTTAACTTTGATTAGTGGATATAGCATTTGAAAGAGCAATGTTCATAAATGCATGTTATACATAATATAATTTAAATGGCTGTTTAGCAAAGGTTGTGTAGAGATTGGTTAATGGGTTGACTCAGTATATTGCTGATAATTCTTATGCAAACTAATTGATTATTGACCTTAGTATTTATAATCGCTATTGTCTCGATTTTTTCACTTCTCTAGGAGAATTTGCATTCAAAACCAGGAGTCTGAAAGTTAAAATGTACACGTAGATTCGGTACTATCTGAGCAAACAAAGTAAGTGAAATTTTCGTGCAAGTATATAACTTATTGAAAAGCTCGGACATTATATTTGCATAAAGTAGATTTTAAACCTATTACAGACTCAACAGAGCTAAGTAGAGCTAAGTAGTAAAGGTGTAAAAACAATATTTGCTGTGAGCCTTATATCATTACATTATAAAATACTCAATAGTGACTTGATAATATCGCTTTGTTATTTATTCTTATGGGTAACATCTTTTGCTTTCTATTCAAAATAGTTTTAGTTTTATTTCTACTTAAATTTTGGAACAGGGGAAGAGAATGAAATTCTGTCTCTTTGTATTGACACCTTTTTCACATTGTTGACAGTTTCATTCAAACCTGGAGTAAAAAGGTTTCTTTCGTTTGACCATTTTATTTCGACCGTCTGCATAATATTTCAGTTCGGTTTATGTTAGCATTGGATGCATGCAAAAGAAAGCTCTTGGCAGATATATATCCCAATATCGACGACAAAGGTCTGCAGTTATAAATAACTAAATGGAACATTTCTTTGAAATCAAGTCAAAATCACCCATAAAAACAAGTAAATAATTCATTATATATACAACAACGTATTGCAAGAAAACCGCTGTGAGAGATGGTATTTCAGCTGTTAAAAGCATCACCAGGCTGTAAGTACTTGTATCTGTGTCTGGGCAATGATGATAATAATGAGAGAGAGAGAGAGAGAGAGAGAGAGAGAGAGAGAGAGAGAGAGAGAGAGAGAGCAACTCTTGTAAAAAAAACAAACCGATAAGGGTATTTTGCAATGGGAATTACAACAAAGAACGTATTAAATGTCAAACTCGAAGTAGATTTATTTTTGATCCAAAAGAAAAACCGTTCCCGATTGTTAATATTAAAGTAACTATTATGCAACAGTACCAGTGCACTTAAAGCCGTTATGCTTAGGCAGTCTAGCGACAAAACCAGTATCCATGGACAAATAAAGTTATTGCGTAACATTTAATGCTGAAGTTGCCACCGGCGATTAACCAAAGAAAGTTGGCAAACGGCCAGCACAAACACGTTCCACCCCATCCCCACCATACACAAAGGAATCGTAAACGTCATTGTACTGAATGCCTTGAAACCATCCCCAAAAATGCAAGAAATGATCCAATTGGCTGTACATTGTAGGTGCTAATGGGATATGTTAAGTTTTTGTACAATCCATCCGGGTAATTCAACCCGTAAAACCCAGTTTAAAAAGGTACTGTATTGTGGTGGTTTTGGACAGAGCTGGGAACCTTTGACAGGTAAGTGCAGTATACCTTCAACTTCATGATAGAAATTTTAATAAATGTAATTGATAAGAAGTTCAACATTTGTTTGTGAATTTGGATCCTTTTTATATATTTTACAGGAAGAATACTTTAATAAGCAATACTATTTTGTATGTTCCAATTGGTAACATAGATGAGTGGAACAACTATTTTGCTCATATCATCAGTGATAAATGATATTGTTTTTTTAACAGAATGATGGTAAATGATTCGTTTGCAATATAACAATGTGTGCTATATTTAGATTTCTTCGCGGAGTGTAATACATTTTCTAATTTGTGCATTTGATAGAAAATCTTTATTATATATATATATATATATATATATATATATATATATATATATATATATATATATATATATATATATATATATATATATATATATCCAATTGGTAACATAGATGAGTAGAATCAAACCCTTGATGCCTTTTCGTTTGATACATATGGATGCACGTTAAGAATAAATTAAATTTATCCGGGCCCATTATTCCTTTATCATTCAAGTCGGACAATGACTGTACACATATATTTCCTTCTCTAAGCTAAGGCGTTGTGTTATTATTCACAAAGGAAATTTTCTCTTTCTGTGCTTCTGGAGCATCATTGACTGCGCTATTACATTGTCATAGGTTTCTACGCTGTACATTTAAGAAAGATAGTAGTTATTATATTTGAGGATCACTGCTTGCACTCATGAAAATAGAAGAGGACATCACCAGTATTGTTTCACAGCAGACAATATTATGGCTCATATGTTAAATTGAACCACATTCAAAACGTTTAAACAAGTATTTACATTCTTAACTTTGGCAAATGGATCATGGAATTTGTTCCTTTACAATTTGAAAAGGTTCTACTAACCTTTACCGTCATGGTATCCAGCAAATTATTTTAACTCGTTCGATTTTAGATCCTCGACAGTGCATTCAATAGTTCAAACGCTGTAATGTCGTAACAATTACATACATTTGTTTTTTATTGATGTTAGATTCAAGGCGAAATCACTAAATGTCAGAAGTTACATACGTTCATTACAATGATAAGGTTATTATTGTCTAAAAAATTAATATATTATACGTGTAAACAAAACATATCCTTGTGGAGTTGCACAAATTATTGCTCTTCTTATACTTTTCCTCCACAGACGTATTATTACAAACCTGTTGCAGAATACTGTGGCTTTGATGTTCATAACAATCGCTATCGGTGAGTAGTAGTTTTTCAAATATATGTGGAAAACACACACGACAATGGTAAATAGAAGTGTTCTACAGAATATATTATCTTTGTCTTGTACATGCTCAGTTATATCCAGTCGGGAATAACCTACTAGTAGATATTAATTTTAGTATGAACTGAATTTAAAATTCATTGAATATCCTGTTAATTAGTTTGATGTCTTTGATACGTTATGGTCCTGTTAATTAGTTTGATGTCTTTGATACGTTATGGCATGATTATTTTGCATCTGTGTTTAAAGGAACTAATTCAGTGACCTATGGCAGCCCACTACCCACTGCATCTACACCTGAAAAATGAAGAAGCTATACAATCAACAGATGCACCATTAATCCCGTCCTCTGGGGCGGAATCAATAGTGGCATCACCATCCGTAACAATTGATGTTGATGGCGATTACAATTCTGATGAAGAGGATGAAGTAGAGGCAGTGCAGGCAACAGATGCACTAATGAACCCGTCATCTAAGATAGCATCAACAGTGGAACCACCATCTGTAACAGCAGATGTTGATGGAGATAGCGATTGGGATGTTAATGAAGCTGTTGAAGGAGTGCAGGCAACATATACACCATTGAGTCCATCATCTGAGGGAGTATCAACGATCGCATCACCAGCCTAACAATTGATGCTGACAAAGATAGCCAATCACATTCAATGGAAGAAATTTAGGAAATGCAATCAATAAATGTACCAGTGTTCCCATCCTGTGACGAGGAGTCGATGGATGCAACAGCTGCTAACTATGCAAACCAGTACAACAACACACCCAGATGCATCAGCTGCATATGATATGGAATCGTGAAGTATAGCACCATATGAAAACTCGAGCAAACATGAAATACAAGTGACAATGTAGACGTTGTACACACAATATTGATTCGAATGTATTCATATCTTTTATTTATCCTTCCTGTTGCTGTTATATAACTCTTGTATTAAAAGAAATATATCTATGTAATTTGTACCGTGATGATCATTTTAGGAGCAGCAATTAATCGGCACGAAACAACTATCTATCTATCTATGTACCTATCTATCTATCTATATATTTATCCCTACCATTTCAATATAGCTTCTTTGTTCACAGCTGGTGCAACTTCAAAACATAACTGAATTGTATAGCACGAATAAGGATAATAATTCCAGTGTTGAACAGATTGTTCAGGGCGAAATAAAAGAAAAAGGTTTATTACAAGAAAACAGACACACATCCACGAAACGTCTTCATCGATGATATTCCTCACGATCATGCTAATTTTCACTAGCGAAAACAAAATTAAAGAAATGAAACAAACAATCTCCCTGGATTGCATAACGCAATTACCTATCTATCTATCTACCTATGTCAATATTGAAATATATAACATAATTCGGCCGTTGAGAGCGTATTAGCATAATAATCCTACAAAGATATCAAGCGTGATGAATAAAACATTGAAAGCTAAATTCTCAGCACTGGATCCTAATGATAGAAGAAGATCGATTTTTGTCATTAACTTTGTAATACTATTGTGCCTCACATTGACAATGACTGATGTCTCGAACGTAAGAAAATAACGCTGGTGGCGCCTTGTATGATTTTAATTTCCACATAATTATTGCAATAAGGTCTGTAAGAAACCTTGAGTACATCTAACCTCTATTATAGGGTGGGTCATCTGAAGAGCAATGTAAATAAATAGCTTTTATGTATATATTTCAATGTTTCTTCAACATATCGTACATGGGGTAGGGATAAGGAAGCGAACCAGTTTCTTGCACTTGCTTCTTTTATCCTTCTGCAGCGTTCTTCGGTTACAATACAATAATTGTGAGAGATATACAGCTTTTCCAAAGGCCCAAGCTTAGGAATATTAATAATATGAAAATTATTTGTATGATCTGTATGGTTTGGAATTATTACTTCTCAAGGAGAATTTTCATCCTTAACCACAAGTCCAAAAGTAAGAAGGAAAATACTATCACCAAGCATTAACACGTTATAGCAATTAAATTTACAAATGTACCACCACCCACAACACATGTACACAAGTGAGCGTGGTACGGTCTAACTAATGGAAGAAAGTAAAATTTGCGTAACAACATGTATCCTAGTGAAAGAGTTCAAAATTATGTTCCCATAGAGTAGCGTTTATGGCTCTTACTGATTCCCTAAGGCTCAGTTGTAAAGGCGAAAAACATTTTGTACTGGAAGCCGTATATCAGTACATTAGTATGGTTCAATAGTGACCTTAAAATCCTACGATGTTGTTAGTTTGGTGGTAGTAACTTTTGTTTTCAGTCCAAATAGCAACATTTTTGACACTTCAATGTCTTAACCTGGCAATAGGGCAAACTTCTTTTGAACGAATAACTAATTTACTAATTTGGGGCTTCTAATTCGTTGTTTGTAGGAAACATTCAATGCATAGAAAAATGGGACAGGATTCAATATTTGTCATAAATGTGATTGAAAACAAATACATTTAACACAGTTGATGTGTCTGAATGTTAATTAAAGGCCATGCCATTTTAGTAAAGGAAGGCGTAGGAAGCATGATAGAAAAAGGGTATGCAATAACAAGGATTGCTCATACTGTTACATTTATCATGTCCCTCCATTAGAACATCTTAATCCCCCTGCGGGTCCGGGGTGGTAGAATTGGCCCGCCGTGCCTCGTTACGTGTCGTAAGAGGCAACTAAGTAGAGGCAACCTGTTTGCCGTGGGTTGCGACTCGTGTCGGAGGAGGAAAGTATCTTGGTAGTTGAGCAGAGGCTTTCCGATGCAATACATTGCTTTGGCCTATATTTCTTCTAGACGGGTGGTCGGGATGGGCCCGGTCTCGACAAATCGGCTGGTCACGCCGAGCCCTAGGAGGTCTTTATTTACTCGCTCACTTTCTTTATCTTTCTCGTTGTATCTCTCTTGATACCACCGTTGCCCCTACATTCTATCCCTTTAACTTTCCCTTTTCCAAGTCTTAGAAGACTTCCTAGAAGGCGGTGGCTCAACGGGTCAATTGGGAGGTAATTTTACCGACTGAGTATGTCTTATGGGATGAATCAGAAGGTGAATTTTCCTACTGAGTATTACATCTGTGTATCCCTGGCACTTGAAAAGTGTCCCCTTGTTGGGCTCCTTGGTGGGCGAGGAGCACGGGTGCTGAATTTTAAATCCACCGACATGGATATTTGAAAAAAAAATCAACTCAAACGTACCAAAACTGGATTTGACTCAGATGACAAACCATGTGGTGTGGAATCATTTCCACACTTCATGGTTATAGGATCTACAGACGAATCAAAACCGCTAGCCCCATTGTCTCCGTTTGTTATTGAAAAGACAATTACTGGTATAATTGGTATATCAAAAAGTGTAAAGAAGTTGAAATCGGGCCGCCTACTTGTTGAATGTGAGCAACGGGGTCAGACCGAGAAGATCCGGAAAATGAAGACATTTTTCGATATTCTGGTGACCTCATTCGCTCGCACAACACTCAACTCGTCCAAAGGCGTGATTTGATGTCGGGACTTGGCTGGAGTAAACGACAAGGATATCATCGAAGGGATTAAAAACGAAGGTGTCACTGCAGTTCGCAGAATAAGAATAAAACGTAATAACAATATGCAGGACACCAACACATTCGTACTCACCTTCAACAATCCAGCAGTACCTAGAGTAATCAAGGTTGGCTTTTTGCAACTGAAGGTTGAGATCTACATACCTAACCCCCTTCGATGCTATAAATGTCAGAAATATGGCCATCACGAAGGTCGTTGCTCAAAAAGCCAGATATGTGGCCAATGCAGAGACCATTCTCACCAGGAAGCTGAGTGTAGAGCAACTCCGCATTGTGTCAACTGTGGAAAAGAGCACCACGACAATTCCAAGGATTGTCATACTTGGAAACAGGAGAAGGAAATACAGAGGGTAAAATACACATCCAACATTCCCTATCCAGAGGCCAGAAAGCTTGTACAGGCAAAAACATCACCTACTGGCCCAGCCTTCTCCTCTGTAGTTAAAAACAATCCTAAAGCAACGAAGGACGCTCAAACACAGACAGATCCACCCGAGTCAACACCTCGCTCTTACACCCCCGATTACCAAGCACAAAAAAACACGGCATCTACCCAAACAACTTTTAATAACACCCCACCACCGAAGTCACCAAAGAGTAAAAATAGATCTCACGGAAATAGGCAGCAAAAGGGGTCAGATGACCCCATCAAACTCTATAACAGGTTTGGGGACATTGAGAGCATGGATGCAGAAGATACTGCTCCGTGTCCTCAAAGTAGCTCCAAACCTAACAAAAAAATCACCCCCGTACTTCCTCCATAGAAATAATCATACAGACTGTCCCCGCGAAAAGTCTAACCTAGCTCCAAAATCTCCACTGTAATCTGATAATGAAGAATACCATCATACAATGGAACTGTCGGGGACTTAGATCCAATTGCAATGAAATTTTTCTGCTTTTAAACGAATATGATGCTGCAAAAATATGTCTTCAAGAAACCTTTTCAAAAGATAAGGATAACATCCTACTTAAAAACTACTCCCTGTTTAACACCTACTTACAGAATGTTGACAGGGCCTCAGGGGGGGTTTATATTGTTGGGAACAATAGAGCCCCACATAGAATCATCCCTTGAAACACAAATTTGCAAGCCATTGCTGTGAGTGTCACTCTACATCGAGTGATTACTTTTTGTTCTATTTACATACCACCAAACACCAACTTATTACCAAATGAATTAGACACGCTTGTTCAACAACTTCCCGCGCCATTTGTCTTTCTCGGTGATTTTAATGCCGATAACATTTTATGGGGATCAAATTGCATAAGCGACAGGGGCAAAAAGGTTGAAGATTTTATTACTAGACACGACTTGTGTCTATTGAATACCAAGTCTCCGACGTACTTGCACCCAGGAACTGGTACATACACATGTATCGACTTAACAATTTGTTCTCCTTCACTACTTTTGGATTATAATTGGAAGGTCGCTGATGACCTTCACAGCAGTGATCACTTTCCAATCTGTCTTAAGAACAGCAACGTTACAATTGATGACACAATTCCACAGTGGAATGTAAAGAAAACTGACTGGGCCAAATTTGAAACACTTTGTACAGCTAGACTTAACAGGAATACCGTCCTAAACGATACTGATCCTATTCGACAATTTACATCTGTCTTAATTGAGATTGCACAAGAATCCATTCCTATGTTCTCGCTGAACTGTAAAAGAATCCCAAAACCGTGGTTCACTAAAGAATGTAAAGAAGCCATTAGACAACGCCGAGAAGCACTGAAAAAATTTAATATTCGTCCAACGCCCGAAAATTTAACTCAGTACCGTATTGTTCGGGCCAAATCTCGCCGCACTATTGGAGAGAGTAAACGAGCATCATGGAAAAAATATGTTTCAACTTTAAACTCTCGTTCCTCAATAAAGAAAGTTTGGGACACAATCCGCAAAATAAATGGAAAGGGAAAATACAATTCTTTCCGACATCTGAAGCTAAATAATAACAATTTCAATACCAAACATGAAACAGCTAATGTACTTGCCGATTCTTTCTCCAAAAATTCATCATCGTCTAATTATTCAGAAGCTTTCTGAAGATTGAAAGCTCAAAAAGAAAAAACACGGTTGAAATTCACATCGAATAACTCAGAGAGCTATAACCAACCGTTTTCATTGTCGGAGCTTATGGAATCTTTCAATTAGGCGCATGATACATCTACTGGGCCTGACGATATACATTGCCAGTTTTTGAAACACCTTCCAGAACCATCCTTAACAGTTCTTCTGGAAATCTTCAATGATTTATGGATTACTGGTAATGTACCAACAATTTGGAAAGAAGCAACCGTAATACCAATACCCAACCAGACACAAATAGCGCAGATCCTTGCAACTATAGACCTATATCATTAACTAGCTGCGTTTGCAAAACAACGGAACGAATGATCAATTCTCGGCTTGTATGGTATTTGGAAACCAACAATGTAATATCTCCTTTCCAAAGTGGCTTTCGTTATGGTCGTAGTACCAATGATCATCTGGTTAGACTGGAAACATTTATTCGCGACGCTTTTATCAAGAAGGAACACTTAGTAGCGGTTTTCTTTGATCTGGGAAAGGCCTATGACACAACGTGGAAGTACGGAATACTAAATGACCTGCACGATCTGGGTCTAAAAGGCCGACTGCCCTCGTTCATATCAAACTTCCTCTCAGACAGGGAATTCAAGGTACGAGTGGGCTCCACCCACTCTGATATGCACGATCAAGAGATGGGTGTGCCCCAGGGCAGTATTTTATCGGTGACGCTTTTCAACATAACAATTAATAGCATCACCAAGTGTCTGACTCCCGGTGTGGATTGCTCCCTATATGTTGATGACTTTTTAATATGGCGCTAAATAGCCTCATAGTGCTGGTGCCCCTTAAAATTTCAACTTACCAACCAACCAAATCACCGACATATTTACACCCGGGAACGGGTACATATACGTGTATCGATTTGACAATTTGTTCTCCTTCGCTGCTTTTGGATTATGATTGGAAGGTCGCTGATGACCTTCACAGCAGTGATCACTTTCCAATCTCCTTTGAAAATATTAACTCTACAATTGATGACGCAGTTCCACAATGGAACTTAAAAAGGCCGACTGGGCCAAATTTGAAACACTTTGTACAGCTAGGCTTAACAGTAATACCGTCATAAACGGCAATGACTCTCTTCGACAATTTAAATAGCTAAATAGCCTCATAGTGCTGGTGCGCCGTAAAAAAAATTAAAATAACCAACCAACCGAAACATCTCCCTGGCTACTTCAACAACCAAAAGTACTTTTTGCGTTACACGATGGAAAAAAATCGGAGTCAAACCTTTCGATCTTCCACAACTGTTATCATGAACTCCTCACCCAATTTGAAAATGATACAAGAATATATGCTTATAATAACACATAGGTATAATCCTGCATGCTTATAATAACACACAGGTATAATTACAAAAACACACTAGTATATCAATGCATGCTTACATTAACATGATTTCAGTTTTCTGAATTTCTAATCATATTTTTAAATTAACTTAGGTTGAATTCTTATTTTATGTTGCTAGTCTAATTCTAGTTTAGA